>JAJJWW010018880.1:0-54169 GCA_023531295.1 Papaver armeniacum
AGGCAGCAGGGTAAGAAATTTATCATGGGATTCTCATCTTCTTCTTTTCTCTTTTCTTTTTCTTGTAAATATATCTCTCTTTTAATAAAATTCTCTATATTGGTATAAAAAAGAAAAAGTCATAGTACAGTTTGACGAAGAAGAAGGGAAAAGTGAGTGAAAAAATGGTGAACCGGAATCGGATTGTCGATGGAGAGGGGTTTATGACAGTATCGAGAAGTAGATCGCGACCATATGAAAGTGGATCTCGAATCATCAAGATTGGAGAGGTGAGTGGTGAAAGGAGATCAGAGAAGTTGATGAGCAAAGGTAAATCTGTGAAGGTTGAAAGAAAGGTCATAGGTGGTTCCATGAGTAAAAAGGGTTCAAGAGATGTGATGCACCTTGCAACGGACCGAGTGAGTCCAGAAGATTTTGCTGGCTTAGTTTTAGGGATGGAGTATGGTTGTTTCGTCTCCTAAAGAGGGAGGCAAATGGTGGTGATGGAAAACCTTTCATGGGTAATTTTAGGGAAGATGAAGATTGGATGTGTGCAAATCGTCAAGAAAATGAGAAAGGGGAATTTATTAGATTGTTGGTATCTCACAACAGAGATTTTTCGGTCACTCTTTATTTTCCAGCTGGAGTTAATGGCAAAGGTTAGTGGGATACAGGAGTTATGTTGGAAGAGTTATTATTTGGCATTCCTAAAACTAAGGAGACGAAAGTGGAAGAAAAATTGGTAACAACAGTAAGGTTGTGAAGAAAGAGAAGAGAAGTATCACCAGGAGGTGATGATAGAAATGAAGAGAAGAGACCTCACAAGGGTGTGATCGTGAAAAGTTTTGAGAAGAGAAGTGAAGTGATTCCAGTGTGGAATTTGAGAAGCGATATAGATCTATAATGCTCTGAGTGGAAATCCTGCGAGTGAAGTGGGTAAACAAGAGATGAGGTTGAGCTACAATGCTCAGTGAAAAAAGTAGAAGATGAGCTACAATGCTCAGTTATGAGTTACAAAATTTGGTTTCTTGCTTATTAAGGATGGTATTCCGCTGCGATAAAGAAGAATGTGAAAAGAAGTTTGTGATGTTTGATGATTGCTGTTAAGCAAAAGAAGAAGATTGGTTTGTTAGTTGAGTTGCAGTTGGTGCTGCGGTTTGTGAATTAAGTTTATTGATTGGATAATGACGACGGAATTCCGGTGGGATTATAAAATTGGGATAAGCTATAATTGAGTATCAAGGAGTAAGGGTTAGTTGGTGGTATCTTTGAAGATGAGAAAAGACAAGAACGTGTTAATGTTTATCAATGGAAGAAGAGGAATAGAAAATCAAAAAGACATGGACGTCTTTGATGTCGATTAATGGAAGCAGAGATGAGGAGTAGAAGAGGTTACGAAATTCTTGTTAAATGATATCTTGGTTTAAGGGAGGATGTTGGAAGTTAAACCAAGATATTGGTGAAGTTAGGAAAGTCGTTTTGGTTCTAGAGAGTTCTAGAATAGTTCTATTTAGAGTTTGGTTTATGTTAGGAATGTGTGCTTTATTTAGAGTTTGTTTTTATTAGGAAAGTACTTTGAGTGATCGTCGAGTTTATGAGACTATAAGTAGGTTGTTGAGCGATACGAAATATACACCGAATTTGATTATCAATGTAATCGTTTATTTGCTTCTGCGTGTGTTCTCCTCTCTCTTGCTCGATCCTACAATAAGTTATATTTATTTTATGTGGACTCTCATCACGTAGATGAGCATCACCTTGAGATAGAACACTTCAGCAAGGGTACTGATTTGAATATATCTATAAAGTCATTCCACGTAAAAAAGGAGGCGTTGTTTCAATTAATGTGAAAAGCATTTCTTGAGTCGCATTATGTGGAGTCTCATGATGAACTTTTCAGGTTGACATTGCTAGCGTAGAACCGGTGGTGAAGTGATCTCGATAGAAGTGGCGAGGTTAAATTTCATGTCAAAGAAATGAGAGAAGGCTAATAGCCTAATAGTTTGGGAGACCATGTTCTATTTGTTGGGCCTGAGCACACCACAGCTTGTTGCTCAGCAGCTGATTTGGGTTTCACAAGAACCGTTTTTTGGGGACCATGGTTTTTTGGGGGACCATGGTTTTATTTTGGGTAAGACATTAGAAGTAAATCTAGGTCACGCCTTATCTAGATATTTATATTAATGCCTAAATTACCCTCCTGATTAATTTTGGGTAATGATTAGTTAGTGTTAATAATAGTTAGTGTGATTAGTGAAATGATTTGAATAAAGATTTGAGATTAAAAAGTCGATTTTTTAAAAGAAGTAGAATTATTGAGAGAGAAAAGTTAGAGAAGATGAAGAAGAAAAACATGGAAAATAAATTTTTCTTTGAGTTCACTAAGCTAGACTATTCAAGTGATGAATTATTTCTTAGATGGTGAATGTATTCTTCCCCAAAGCCAATCTCAAGATGAAAACGATGGATTTTACCAACCACAACCGGAGGAAGACTATTTGGGTACCCACGTATGCTCTAAACTTAGATAATGTTGGTTGAATTGGTCCAAATTATCAAAAAAATGTGAATTTGTTAAGTAGATTTGGGCTTGTTCGGTTACCTTGTTGTTGATGGTGGATTTTGAACAAAGGGTAAAATCGTAAAACCTGAAATAACCTAATGTCACCGATGACACATTTATTAGAACATTTAATGCATGTAGTCAGTAATTAATAGGGGGTATTTTTTCAAATTAGGGTTACAACGAACAAAACCCTAATTCCCCTCCGTGCCAATGGCAAATCATGCCAGCCACACCTAGCACGAGCTATCCGCGCCATGCCAAAGGCAACCTTGGCCCTAGCTATGCTAGTCACACCAAACGCGCCAAAGCATGCCAACCATGCTAGCCGAACCTCTATGCCAATGGCAAATCATTTGACCATACCAAACGCGGCCAAGCATGCCAACCATGCTAGCGCACTGTGCTGCCAATGGAAAATCATGCCACCACACCAAACGCGCCAAAGCATGCCAATCATGCTAGCCGCACCTTCGTGCCAATGGGAAATCATGGCAGCCACACCTTGCCCAAGCTAGCCGTGCCATGCCAAACACACTCTGCCTTGGCCCTAGCTACGTTGGTCACGCCACGCCAAGCCAAACACCCTTACTTTGGCCCTAGCCGCGCCATGCCAAAGTAGCGCCCGCACCTAGGCTTGCAAACCGTGCAACCTAGGCCAAATTGGCCACGCATGCCATTGGCACATGCCAACACGCTCGCTGGTAGCTTTTCTCACCAGGGCGTGGCCCTAATGGCCGAGCATGCCATTGGCACATGCCAACACGCTCGCTGGTAGCTTTTCCTACCAGGCCATGACCCAAATTGGCCATGCATGCCATTGGCACATGCCAACACGCATCGCTGGTAGGTTTTCTCACTAGGGCGTGGCCCTAATGGCTGAGCATGTCATTGGCACATGCCAACACGCTCGCTGGTAGCTTTTCCTTTCAGGCCGTGACCCAAATTGGCCACACATGCAATTGGCACATGCCAACACGCTCGCTGGTAGCTTTTCCTACCAAGCCGTGACCCAAATTGGCCACGCATGCCATTGGCACATGCCAACACGCGTCGCTGGTAGCTTTTCTTCCTACCAGTCGTGACCAAATTGGCACGCATGCCATTGGCACATGCCAACACGCTCGCCGGTAGCTTTTCTCACTGGGCGTGGCCCTAATGGCCGAGCATGCCATTGGCACATGCCAACACGCTCATTTGGTAGCTTTTCCTACTGGGCCATGACCCAAATTGGCCATGCATGCCATTGGCACATGCCAACACGCATCGCTGGTAGGTTTTCTCACTAGGGCGTGGCCCTAATGGCTGAGCATGTCATTGGCACATGCCAACACGCTCGCTGGTAGCTTTTCCTTTCAGGCCGTGACCCAAATTGGCCACACATGCAATTGGCACATGCCAACACGTTCGCTGGTAGCTTTTCCTACCAGTGTCAGTGATTCAAATTGCCACGCATGCCATTGGCACATGCCAACACGCGTCATTGGTAGCTTTTCCTACTGTGTCGTGACCAAATTGCCACGCATGCCATTGGCACATGCCAACACGCCGCCGGTAGCTTTTCTCACTGGGCGTGGCCCTAATGGCCGAGCATGCCATTGGCACATGCCAACACGCTCGCTGGTAGCTTTTCCTACCAGGCCGTGACCCAATTTGGCCATGCATGCCATTGGCACATGCCAACACGCATCGCTGGTAACTTTTCTCACCAGGGCGTGGCCCTAATGGCCGAGCATGCCATTGGCACATGCCAACACGCCGCCGATAGCTTTTCCTACCATGCCGTGACCCAAATTGGCCACGCATGCCATTGGCACATGCCAACACGCATCGCTGGTAGCTTTTCCTACCAGGCCGTGACCAAATTGGCCACGCATGCCATTGACACATGCCAACACGCTAGATGGTAGCTTTTCCTACCAGGCCGTGACCCCAATTGGCCACGCATGCCATTGGCACATGCCAACACGCTCGCTGGTAGCTTTTCCTACCATGCCGTGACCCAAATTGGACACGCATGCCATTGGAACATGCCAACATGCATTGCTGGTAGCTTTTCTTACCAGGATGTAGCCCTAATGGCCATGCGTGCCATTGACACATGCCAAAACCCACGCTGGTAGCCTAACTTGCAAACCGTGCAACCTACCACTATGAATTCAAGACACACGCCATTGGCACATGCCAAACACGCCACTAGCGGCTCCGGCATTGCCAATAACACTCAACGTACAACCTACCACCAAGGCATTATGCACATGCCATTGGCACATGCCACACATGCCACTAGCTTGACCTCCGCATTGCCACCGCACTCAATGTGCAACCCGCAACAAAGGCATTCCGCACATGCCATTGGCACATGCCACACGCGCCCTAGCGGCGCCACTTGCACTCAAGGTGCAACCAACACTCGAGACATCAACACAAGGTGGGGATGCTTTCCAGGTCTTGTTTGGCGGTCACGGCTTACTTGTTGTCAAAGACGCTCACATTAAGAAAGCGTGAATATGAATAAAGCGTTCAAATAAATGAGGAAATAATGGTGAAAACGTTTTCACCCATAAACACCTTGCGGCGTACAGTACGCTCAACACATTTCTTTGCTTCCCTCCCCAAATCAACCCTTCTCCTCCATTTTGTGACCGAAGCAAGTCTGGAACGGCCATTTCTTGGTTTAGGCCGGACTTGTATAAATTGATCTCTCGAATCTATAAAGTGCTCACGTGCAACACATTTGTTTAGGGTTTAAACCAGTTTCTCAGTCACCTACCGAATTTACCAAAATCGGCGGAAACGATTTTCACCTATAAACAATTGGCGATCATGGTGGGACGATTGATCTTTCGGTTACAATATCAAATTCCAGCTTCCGTCCTCAAATTTCATGCAAGCATGGTCGACTATCAGGTCATCACCACAAACATTGATCCCGCTCAAGGTCATGATAACTCGTCAATTTCTGGAAGCAATATGACCAATGAAGAGGTCCCAAGACCGTGGTCGATTCGATGCGAGCTCGGGAGATCCATGCTAAAAACGTGGATCTAATGAAGGATGTGACACTGACATACTCAACTTCCTCATCAACCTAACATCGGAGCTAAGTGGCTCATGTTCCCCGGGGAGATCAAGAGCGAGGGGACTAACATCCCGAATGAGCATTCTCAAATCAATGGTTTCGTCACTAACTGGAAGCCAGCGGACCAGGAGGCGACCATGTTGGTAGAAAACTTATGTGAATTGCTACACCTCTCCAGGGACCAGCGAATGAAAACATTCTCTGCTATTAACCTAATAGCACTGAACGCATCACTAGTTCCTGCACCCACGGGGACTCCAAGGATCCCCGGAAGATCCACCAACAATATTATTTTCACCGATGATGACATGACGGTGGAGGATGGTCACAACCGGGCCTTGCATGTTACGGCTCTCGTCAGAAACATAGAGTTTCAAAGAGCTCTCATTGACACAGGTGCATCTTCCAATGTCATCACTCTCCCAAGACACTTAAAGCTGCCAGGGTGCGACCTAACGAGATCGTACGACAACCCACTACGATGGCCAGATTTCGAAGGCAACCAAACTAGCATGTACGGCTACATCAACTTGGATCTGGCAGTAGGGCCGATTCAATCGAGCGTGAAGTTTGAAGTGATTAAAAAAGAACTAGACTACCACATGATACTGGGAAGGCCGTGGCTGCACAATATCAAGATCGTTCCTTCAACATGCCACCAATGCCTCGAAACAAGATCAGACGGAGAAGTTGTCCGCATCCGTGTGTCACTTTGTCCCCCTATGCACCCGCCACCGCGTAGAAGCACATGGGCCGAAGGAGGGTTCAAAAGGCGTGACGAGCAAGATTCACGCTAGGTACCAAAATGGACATCGCTCGGAGATAGTGACAAACTAGAGATACTCCACGAGAGAGACCGCCCTCCCACCGTCTCCTTAGAAGGAAGACCCTTGAGTCTCCGCCACCGGGCGTAACCGTTCCCCGCACCAAGCGAGAGTGCACCCTTACCGCAGTCGAAGAAAAAGGGAAAACTCACACATTACCACCGTTGTTAGCAATTAGCGTGGGAGACCATGACCCGCCTTCTCCGCCCGAAAGAATGTTTTCACAATAACAGGGAAGAAGTTCAGACGCCCTCGGAAAGCCGCAAGACGGACCGACTTAACCACCGACGAACTCGAAATGTCAATATAGGGAATGAGGAATTCATGACGACTGCTCGATCAGTTCGGCTCTACATTCTTGCGTAACGCTCAAAGCTGGTCGGCCTACTCAAAGAATACCAGGATGTTTTCGCACGGACTTACGAAGAAATGCCCGGCTTGGATGAAAAACTGGTCACCCACCATCTGCACGTGATACACGGATCCAAACCAGTCAAGCAGCCTCCGAGACAATTCGGACACGAAGTAGAAGAACAGATCAAGTCGGAGGTCCAGAATTACTAGTCATTGGTTTTGTCAAACCTATTCACCATCCCACCCGGTTGGCCAATATCGTTCAAGTTAAAAGAAGAATGGCCGATCGGATGTTGTTTCGATTTCGTAGATTCGAACAAGTGTTGCCCTAAAGATGATTTCCCGCTCCCTAACATAGAAATGCTGGTAGACGCTACCAGTGGACATGGTATGTTCTCTTTCATGGATGGATATAGCGGCTACAACCAGATAAATATGTATGATCACGACGCGAGTAAGACTGCTTTCTGAACCCCTCTCGGAAACTTCTATTACACCGTAATGCCTTTCAGTCTGAGGAACGCTGGCGCTAATTACCAACGCCCCATGACTATCATCTTCCACGATATGATGCACAATCAAGTCGAAGATTACGTAGATGATGTGGTAGTTAAATCGAAGACTCGAGCGGATCATCCGGAAACGCTACGACAAGTGTTCGAAAGATGTCGCGAATACAAGTTGAAGATGAATCCTTTGAAATGCGCCTTTGGTGTCTCTTCGAGGAAGTTCTTAGGATTCCAAGTAGCACCTGGGCCGAGGGATAAAAGTTGACCAGATCAAGACGCAAGCTATCCTCACGATGCCACCACCATGAATCGCAAAAAGAGCTCCGAGTTTCATGGGCAAGGTAAACTACATTCGTCGCTTCATACCGGCTGGCACGCTCATTCTGCGTTACCCTCTCTTGAAAAAGGAGCGATTTCACATGGACTACGTCTCGGCAAAAAGAGTACCGAAGATCCAGAACGCCTGTCCTCCCCAACTATCATGAAGCCTCTTATGCAAGGGAAGCCATTATGTCTTTACACAGCCTTTAGCGATGCCGCCATTGGAGCCCTCCTCGCTCAAAGACGACAAAGGAATTGAATATCCCATATACTACTTGGTCGAATGTTGAGAGACGCCGAACTCGTATACCCCAAAGCGTAAAAGGCGTGTTTAGCGTTAATTTTTCCATCCAGGAAGTTCGGGCACTACCTCCTCTCCAACAAAGTGGTGTTAATATCCAAATCATACCCCGTAAAGTTCCTTCTCTCGAAACCCATACCGATAGGGAGGCCGGCTAAATGGCTCCTGCACTGTCGAGTTCGACATAACGTGCGTTTCCCGAGGGGCCATAAAAGGACAGCTGCTTGCACTGTAGCGGCATTCTAGGAGAAAACACCGCGGAGTTACGAGAGGATCTCCGAGGAGACCTTCCAGATATATTCTTAGTCGAAAAAGAAGCATGGCTCTTTGTTTCTTCGACGACTCTTCCACCCCAAAGACTAATACTGGAGGAGTGTGGTACTAGTATCTCCATTTGGAGAAGTCTTCGCACTCTTTCAAGCTAGACTTTCCATGCACCAATAACTATGTTGAATACGAAGCCTTCCTCATTGGACTATCACTAGCTAAACGAGTAGGGGCCACACGTTTGGAGATAAGTGGAGATTCCAAATTACTCATAAACAGTAAACGGGATTTACGCATTAAAAGAACTAACGCTGGCACCATACTGGTGAAGCACAAAACTACTAAATTATTTCGCCGAAGAAACCATCACACATGTCGGCCGTAGCAGTAACAAGCATGCTGACTTCCTAGCTACACTATTATCAAAGCTACAGTTCGAAGGATTCGAAGAAAGCCTGACAGTAAAACGGCGAACCATAGCTTCAACATGGCTTTCACAACCTGAGAAAGCCGAAGACGATGACTGGAGAACTCCTATCATTCAAGAACTCAACAACTCATTTTTCCAAGGTAAGGTCGACCTCAAGACTTTGCGGAATTTCTTTATGCTTCAAGGTGTTATGTATCATCGAAATCCAGACAGCTCTCTGTCAAGGTGTCTCGGAAAAGAGGAAGCACAACAATAACTTGAACATGTTCATACCGAAGTCTGTGGAATAACATCGCAGTAACCCTCTATCATCGTTTTACAACGACTTGGATACTATTGGTGGAGATGGAAGCCCAATCCCGATTACTCCCGAAGGCGTGTCCCAATTGCTGGGCGCCCCCATGTCGACGGAAGTCCTCAACATCGGTCACCGGGAGGTGGCGGGAGCCGTACATCGGTTTCCTTCATGACGGCATTTTTCCTATTGACAAAGAGGATGCGTCAAAGCTAAAAAAAAAAGTCCAAAAGATTCGTGTTCCATGATGGGGTTTTATATCGCAAGTGTTTCGGAGGAAGTCTACTGCGGTGTTTGGGCGATAGAACTCCCGGTTATGTTAAGAGAAATGCAGCGAACACCAAGGGAAAGCAAAAATTCCTCGCAGATACACGAGAGGTACTAATCGTCGACCATGGAAGACTACGCAGCTACTTTCGTTCAGAAATGCCGAGAATGCCAGATTCACGGAAACCTCATCCACGCGCCTCTAACATCCTTGCACTCGATAAGTAGACCGTGGCCCTTTTATAGCTGGGGACTCGACATCATTGGGAAGATCAACCCGCTATCCTCAAAACATCATGAATACATAATAACCGCTGGCCAAGTACTTTGCCAAGTGGGTTGAAAGGCATCATTGAAAAAGGAACCACTAGAGCCACGATCGCGGCATTCGTCAAGGAACACATCATCTGCCGTTTTGGCGTACCTAAACACGTCATCGCCTTTTGCTAACAAACAAGTACAGAAACTACTTGAGAGGTACGGAATTAAACAAGTCTTCTCTACTGTCTATTATCCCCAGGGAAATGGACAAGCCGAAAGTACCAACAAGACTCGATCAAGAATCCTCGCCCGAACAGTACACGACAATCCAGGACCTGGCACGAGCAATTGCCGATGGCTCTCTGGGCATACAGAATATCTCCTAGAAGCTCCACCGGCATGTCTCCCTACTCCCTCGTCTATGGTACAGACGCGATCCTCCCAGCAGAAATCAAGATCCCGTCTGCCAGAATCGCCGCAACGAGTGGACATCAGTGGAATGAAGCCGAATCACTTAATGCCAGAATCGCGGAACTATATACTATGGACTCCAGAAGATCCCGTGTAGAGGAACATGCACAAGCATACAAAACGAGAATTTCAGGCGTACTGTGGCCATGTAAAATCCGGGGTTTTCAAGGAAGGAGATCTAGTGCTAAAAACCGCAAACACATCCAAAGCAAGATACATCGGCACCGAAGTTTTCTCCCAAGTGGGAAGGGCCGTAAATAATCACTAAAGCGTATGACGGTGGTTACTACAAGATTATCAAAGAAGATGGGAAAGCTAGGCGGTCATCAGCGGAAAGTGGCTTAAGGCATACTACGCCTAATCACTTTCCCGCAACATGCTACATCAAAAATGTGAACGTCAGACACCCTCTACTTTTACTTTCTTTCTTGCCAATTATCGAATTTCAATACAATCCAACAGATTAATGGAATTTCTTTATTTCTTCAAAAAAAAAAAAAGAGAGAGGAGCCTTCAAATCTCGTGATACAAATCAGAAAAGCCCATCTAGTAAATTATAATCCCTACAAAATATCATCTTCAACCGAACATGATATCTTTCAATCCTACTCTTCATGTCTCGAGTTAACTCTTGAATCCTCCGAGACTCCGAGGGGCCAAAGCTTTCTCCTCCAAAAAGCATGGCTTTTGTGGTAGGAATCACACCGGCAAGAATACCGGCTCTGTCGACCTTCACAATATTGAGGCGAATCTGCAACCAGCTAATATTAAACTCCAAGGATTCACGGTGGACACCATGTTCTCCCACCTTTGAATGGCAGACTCTGGCAGCACGGATGGACATATTCTCCATCTCGGCAATCATTGGCAAAGAGACAGTTCACTAAGGAAACCAAGGCGGACGAACAACACTTCACTACGCTCTGGTAGCGATATGGCCGTATGTCTTCCATATCCTCGTATAAAGGACCACGAATTCTTTCCGCACCAGGAAACCGCCAACATTCCGATAATTGGAGGAGAGACACCTCATACGAGTCCCAAATGACAAACCTGCATAGATGTATTCATAACAAGAGATCCCTAAATCATCGTTCTCCAAGTCTGCAGCAGTCAACGAGGTTGGATTTGAAGGGAGGGGAACGACTAGGTCATCCTCGTCGATAACAGTAACGCATGCTCCAACGGGATATCTCTGCACGAAAGGGAAATTTTCCATTCATCAAACAAGCGGTGAAGCGTACGTCAGTCCACCGAAGAAGAAGAAAACATACCGGTATGATTTTCTTAACCCGATTAACCTTTGTTGGGATGCTTCTGCAAGAGTCAGACCTCGCGCTTTCGCCTAGAGAATCTGGATGGTTAGAAGATGATTCGTCTTTGTGCGACATGACGAAGAGAGAAACTCAACAAGAAGAACCCTTTCTCAAACGAGGGAGATGGTACAATTACGTTGGGTATGAATACGGAACCTTAAAGAAGGAAAGGAAGTAATGAGGGACATAACACTTCCAGATTTTTGGCATGGATGATGCCCTGATTGAAGACGCGCGTGAAGGAAGGCAAAATAAGGAAACTTTGCTATCTTTAGAAAAACCTACTCCCTCCTTGTTTACACCGGTCCCATCAAGCTCGCGCCAGTTTCCTCAACCTTCCCAACAACCGCCCAAGTCATGCCAGCTAGCACGCTCAGCTTCCCCCACCTTGCGTAGAGTCACTTGACTAGCACGATCGACTTCCCACTTTGCGCGGTCCGTCGGCTAAGACGGTCGAACTTCCCGGTCGCGCCAACTTTTCAATGCTGACTTGACTGTCTCTCTGGCGCCGACTTCCCAATCTGCCCAGCCTCCCGATTTGTGCAAACTGCCAGAGGCAAGGATTTCAAATCCTATTTATAAAAAGGTCCGACAAGCCTCTTCAATTTTCTTTACGATTTGCTGTTGATAGTTGTTTATGGGTGAAAATCGTTTCTGCTGATTTCGGTAATTTCGGTGGGTGATTGAGAAACTGATTCAAACCCTAAACAAATGTGTTGCACGTGAGCACTTTATAGGTTCGAGAGATCGATTTGTACAAGTCCGGCCTAAACCAAGAAATGGCCGTTCCAGACTTGCTTCGGTCACAAAGTGGAGGAGAAGGGTTGATTTGGGGAGGGAAGCAAAGAAAGGTGTTGAGGAGAGAGTAGTATCTCGACTTGTATCGAGAAAGTGAAAGCTTAGGAAGCTTGCAAGAGATGGAAGCTTTTGAGAGAGCTTGCAAAGTTGCCTTTCGAGAGTGCAAGTGTAGTGTATTTCTCTGGCCAGAGACTTGTTGTGCTGGTGGAAATAGGTAAGACCTATTTATACAAGTCGAGATTGAAACGTACCACTGGCCTCATGAAGGAAGAGAGTAAAGGTGAAATAATGGGAGGAGGTGGTAACACGCATGGTTTAATGGGTGGCGTTTTTCACCATTATTTCCTCTTTTATTTGACCAGCTTTATTCCTTTTCACGCTTTCTTAAAGTGAGCGTAGTGTACGGCGCATCTTTGTGACCGCCAAACCAAAACCCTAAAGAAGCATCCCCCAGTTTGTGTTGATGTCTCGAGTGTTGGTTGCATCTTGAGTGCAAGTGGCGCTGCTAGTGGCGCGTGTGTCATATGCCAATGGCGTGCGGGTCCATTAGGGCCGTGACCTTGATAGGGAAGCTAGCTAGCGAGCATGTTGGCATGTGCCAATGGCATGCGGGGCCATTAGGGTCGTGACCTTGATAGGGAAGCTAGCTAGCGAGCATGTTGGCATGTGCCAATGGCATGCGGGGCCGTAAGGGCCGTGACCTTGATAGGGAAGCTAGCTAGCGAGCATGTTGGCATGTGCCAATGGCATGCGAGGCGTTAGGCCGTGACCTTGATAGGGAAGCTAGCTAGCGAGCATGTTGGCATGTGCCATTGGCATGCGGGGCCGTTAGGGCCGTGACCTTGATAGGGAAGCTAGCTAGCGGGCATGTTGGCATGTGCCAATGGCATGCGGGGCTGTTAGGGCCGTGACCTTGATAGGGAAGCTAGCTAGCGAGCATGTTGGCATGTGTCATTGGCATGCGGGGACGTTAGGGCCGTGACCTTGATAGGAAGCTAGCTAGCGAGCATGTTGGCATGTGCCAATGGCATGCGGGGCCGTTAGGGCGTGACCTTGATAGGGGAAGCTAGCTAGCGAGCATGTTGGCATGTGCCAATGGCATGCGGGGCCGTTAGGGCCGTGACCTTGATAGGGAAGCTAGCTAGCGAGCATGTTGGCATGTGCCAATGGCATGCGGGGCCGTGACCTTGATAGGGAAGCTAGCTAGCAGCGAGCATGTTGGCATGTGCCATTGGCATGCGGGGCCGTTGCGTGACCTTGATAGGAAGCTAGCTAGCGAGCATGTTGGCATGTGCCATTGGCATGCGGGGCCGTTAGAATTTTGTGACCTTGATAGGAAGCTAGCTAGCGAGCATGTTGGCATGTGCCATTGGCATGCGGGGCCGTTAGGGCGTGACCTTGATAGGAAGCTAGCTAGCGAGCATGTTTGCATGTGGCATTGGCATGCGGGGCCGTTAGGGCCGTGACCTTGATAGGAAGCTAGCTAGCGAGCATGTTGGCATGTGTCATTGGCATGCGGGGCCGTTAGGGCCGTGACCTTGATAGGAAGCTAGCTAGCGAGCATGTTGGCATGTGCTATTGGCACGTACGGACATGTTGACCTAGTTGCATGTTTTGCAAGCCTAGGGCGCTATGTTTGGGCGTGGGCCGAAGGCATAGCGGCTCGGAATTTGGCGTTGTTGCCATGGTGCGCAGTATGCGGCTTGTTTTGGCATGGTTGCCATGGTGCGCAAAGTGCGGCTTGGTTTGGCATGGTTGCCATGGTGCGCAGTATGCGGCTTGGTTTGGCATGGTTTCCATGGTGCGCAGTATGCGGCTTGGTTTGGCATTGTTGCCATGGTCGTGATATATGCGGCTTGGTTTAGCATGGTTGCCATGGTGCGCGGTATGCGGCTTGGTTTGGCATGGTTGCCATGGTCGCGTGATATGCGGCTTGGTTTAGCATGGTTGCCATGGTGCGTGATATGCGGCTTGGTTTGGCATGGTTGCCATGGTGCGATATGCGGCTTGGTTTGGCATAGTTGCCATGGTGCGTGATATGCGGCTTGGTTTTAGCATAGTTGCCATGGTGCGCATGATATGCGGCTTGGTTTGGCATGGTTGCCATGGTGCGCGATATGCGGCTTGGTTTAGCATAGGTGCCATGGTGCACTTGATATGCGGCTTGGTTTGGCATGGTTGCCATGGTGCGCGATATGCGGCTCGGTTTGGAATTAGGGTTACGTATTTGAAAACCCTAATATGGTATTTTGAAAAAAATACCCCTATTAATTATTTACACGAGTTAAATGCTCTTATTCAATGTGTTGCGGGTAACACTAGGTCATGGGGTTTACGATTTTACCCCTTGTCTAAAAACCACCATCAACATTAAGTCCCTGCTTAGCTCGGAGCAGGGGCTTTGTTGCGAGTAAGCATAAGATGGTGACAAAGCATTAACAACAACGTAAAAGAAAATTGAAGGAGGCTTGTCCGACCTTTATAAATAGGATTTGGGATCCTTGCCTCACGGTAGTTTTGCAAAATCGGGAGGCCGGCACGGTGGTGGGCACAGTGCGGCAACAGGCGACATTTGGGAAGTTGGCGTGAGTTGGGAAGCCGAGTGTGCTAGGTTGGTGGGGCCAGCGCGAAGGTGTAAAAGTTGTGCGTGCTTGCGGGCGTGACTTAGGAAATTGGCGTGCTAGGCCCGGAGTGGGGCCCAGGCGCAAGGTGTGGAAGGCTGTGAGTGCTTGCGGGCGTGACTTGGGAAAGCGGCGTGCTAGGCCCGAGGTGGGGCCGGCGCAAGGTGTGGAAGTTGTGCGTGCTTGCGGGCGTGACTTAGGCGGTCATTGGGAAGTCGGTGCAATTGGTGGGGTAGGTGCAACAGGGCGACATTGGGAAGTTAGGCGCCCTTGTGGGCCCGTTTCTTACACGCACGATTTTGATAAAGGAAATCCTTCTCTATTTGAGAATCTTCACGCCTATATATATAAAGTCCCTTTCTCCCATCTTGCACTTTCATCTTTTCATACGGTAGCGAGTCATAAAGAGGAACCGGCTTCGAAGCATGCTGCCAGTACTTTTGTTGTTTCCCTTTCGCGTAGGTGTAAACCCTAAGAGTAAGCGCTTGCAATGATATTGCGCATGTGATTTCTTGGCGTGCTTCTTGTAGAAAATATTGTATATATGCACCCAAGGGAAATCTTTTGCATATATGATTTGAACCGCGGGGAAAGTGCTCCATAAATAATTTTGAACCCGAAGAAGGATCTGCGAGGCGTACTTGAGCCCACATAAAATCTTGCGTATATAATTTTGAACCCTAAAGAAAATCTGCGTGTGCGGTTTCGAACCCGTAGAGAATACGTATATGAATTAGAAGAAAGAATACCGTATATGTGTTTCATATGACTTGAACCGAGTAGGAAATATTGCATATATGAATTTCGGTCTGAAAGAAATCTTTGCCCAGCGTGCGATTTTGAACCGTAGAAAATGCTCCATATATAATTTGAACTCGAAGAATGATCTGCGTGTATATTTTTGAACCCGTAGAAGATGCTCCATATATAATTTGAACTAGAAGAATGATCTTTGCGTGTATATTTTGAACCGTATAAAAATGCTCCATATATAATTTTGAACCCGAAGAATCTGCGTGTATATTTTGAGCGATAAAGAATACGCCCTCTTTTTTTTTGTTGTTGTTGGAGTGCGATTATGTGTCGGGAGATAATTTCGTCTTTCTTCGTATCACGAGATATCTCGTTACTAAACTGTTATGAAGAAATCCGATAAGATGTTACACAGACAAAAATTTCGCCTCATCGAAGGATGTTCATAGTTCCAAACCAAACACGGATGATGAATTCTTCGCCCAAAAACTTGTCTCTGCTCGGAAAAATCACCCGGGTTTTCGTGCCAATTTTGTTAACCGGTGGTGAAGATGAAAAGAAGACACGTTCGGTTCGCCCGAGAGAACACCATACGGTTTGTCTTCATAAAGGGTATATTCCTCTTCAACATTGATTTGAGGATGTGTCAAAGCCCATTGCGTTCTTTTGATAGATGGGTTGAGTTCATGGTGAGTAAGAGCACATAAACACCAACTTTCGGCGCGAGATTATTGATCTTTGTGGTGAGGCTCATTTGGTATCAACGGGTGAGAGCAACGGTTCTTGGTTGGAGATGTAATCGGAGAGAGACTACATTATCGTGGTAACAAGGTAGGTTGGATGATATAGCGAGCAAACTTTGCGGGAAGGAGTGGCGTTGAAGGCGAGCGTTGAAGCGAAGCGCTCTTTGAGAGAACAACGATGCGTAGCTACTTACGGAAAACGTTGATGCGGAGCTACCACGGAGAGAATGTTGGAGCGACGTCTTGCAACTTTTAGAGCCTTGACGGTTACCATATTGAAGTCGGGGTCGCGTCACGTTACGTGTCAAACTCGACATCCCTCAAAAGCAGAGGTTAGGAGTCCCAGTTTCATCTATCGATCGTGCTTCTAGGAGAGGTTGGGGTTTGGGAACGGCTTCCCTGGCTGGAAGCGCTGCTTTCACGATACTGGTGCGGTTGAGGGGGTGCAAATATGTCTTGGCGCTACGCCTTGGAGAAACATAGAATCTCCTAAGCTGTCTCATCATATCGTACGACTTTGTGGCGAAGTTCCCATTGTGCGAGTCTGACGGGAGAAGGGTCTCGTGAACTCGGGAGAGTTGTTGACTTCCCTTGCTATCGATTTTTTTTGAGAAGTCTATCTGATCTTCATGTGTGACGGGGGTGGATTGCTTATCCCCTTCTCTTTGGGCGTCCAAGAGCAACGCGAGCCTCTTCATCTATAAACGCATGTCTGCTTGAAGTATCTTTTGTCTTTTCATCAAATCAACAATGCTAAAAAGAAGGTCGAGCTTCTTAGGATCTTAGGTATCTTGCCACGATGGTGGAGTAGCGTCTCTGGTGACGGTTGAAGCTGCCATGCTTGAAGAACCGTTGGGGTGGCGGAAGCGGCTCTGGTTCTGGTGATCGTAAGTGTATCGTGCGAGATGACACGGTTTTGATCACGAAGTCTTTGGAGCCATGGCTTTTGTTTCGAAGGGCAAGGATGGTGTTGGAAGGGCGCAAGATGTTAGTTATTTGGAAGGATGCAAACATTAGCACAGAGTGTGGTATCTTGCAGGTGGCATGCGCGTGCGGCATGTGTGCCGGCATGTGCGTCTGGTAAGCATGTCACGGTAAGCACGTCAGTGGCCCAGCGTCCCGGCAAGCGCGTCACAGTAAGCGCGTCTGGCAAGCGTGTTTGGCAAGCGCTTCTTTTCTTTCTTCTTCTGTTTCCTCTTTTGAAAAAATGTCTAACTCAAGTTCGTAGGAGGAATCCGATTCAGAGGATGATTCTAGGGTAGAGCCACACGAAAACTTGCCTTTTGTGACCAGGTGACTTGGAGATGGGCGTTAGCCAATTGCCGGGCACAGATGTGGTTCAAACGGTGGATGATTCTCTGATGGTCGTTGCCGTAGACATGGAAGAAGACCCTCTACGAGTCGTGAGGCCAGGTGCAGGCGCCATTTTTGATCCCCCGTACTTGGTTCCTTATCCAGGTCATGTGCTGGTTGGCGGCTTCAGCGTGCCGGCTAAGCATGAGGCGTTGTACACCAGAATCTTCCATCGAGGATATGCGTGAGGTGACTGGTCATACCGTTTATGAAGACGTTATTGCCGACTGGAAGCACCATCACGACGTGTGTGTAGAAAAGGAGTTCAACACTTCGTGGTTTGTCGAAGGCCTTGCTGAGATCCAAAAGTTGAAAGATGCAGCAATCGAAAGTCTTTCCGCCGAGGAGATTGCACGACAGGAGGTGGAACTCGAAAAGCTTTCCAAGATGTTGACTATGATGAAAGCGGCTCTTGAAGATGCAAAGTTGACTTTCTCCAAGAAAAGCGGACTTTTGTCGGGTGATTTTCCTTGAGCGTTTATTTCATAGGTTTGTGAACACGCCCCTCCTGTGTAAAAGGTGGCTTTGCTGGTAGCATCGCGGTTAGTCCCAATTGCTTTGGTAGCATCTCCGGCGAGTCTCGGCCCGGGTGTAGTTTTAACAACCGATAACTTAGGGTTGTCACGGCGGTTGAGTAAATCTTTGATCGCAAGTCCCCAATCCATTGGTAGCATCTTCAACGAGTCCCCAGTTTTGAGTGTAGTTTTAACAACTGATAACATAGGGTTGTCTAGCAGTTAGTCGAAATTTGAGTCGCAAGTCCCAATCAGCTGGTAGCATCTTGGCGAGTCTCCGATTTTCGGGTGTAGTTTTAACAAGCGATAACCGGTTTCTGGCGATTGAGTCGGGTGATCGCCTTCCCCTACCATCTTGACATGGGTCGAAGAACGAGATTGACAGGTTTGACATTATCAGCCGATAGATCAATCCTCCCATTGTGGTCGCCAATTGTTTATGGGTGAAAATCGTTTCTATTGATTTCGGTAATTTCGGAGTGAGGCGGTTCAAACCCTAAACAAATGTGCTTGCACGTGAGCACTTTATAGGTTCGAGAGATCGATCCGTACAAGTCCGCCCTAAACCAAGAAATGGCCGTTCAGACTTTCTTCGGTCACAAAGTGGAGGAGAAGGGTTGATTTGGGGAGGAAGCAAAGAAAGGTGTTGAGGAGAGTAGTATCTCGACTTGTATCGAGAAGTGAAAGCTTAGGAAGCTTGCAAGAGATGGAAGCTTTTGAGAGAGCTAGCAAAGTTGCCTTTCTGAGAGTGCAAGTGTAGTGTATTTCTCCTGACCGAGACTTGTTGTCTGGTGGAAATAGGTAAGACCTATTTATACAAGTCGAGATTGAAACGTACCCTGGCCTCATGAAGGAAGAGAGTAAAGGGTGAAATAATGGGAGGAGGTGGTAACCGCATGGTTTAATGGGTGAAAACGTTTTTCACCATTATTTCCTCTTTTATTTGACCGCTTTATTCCTTTTCACGCTTTCTTAAAGTGAGCGTAGTGTACGATGCATCTTGTGACTGCCAAACCAAAACCCTAAAGAAGCATCCCCCAGTTTGTGTTGATGTCTCGAGTGTTGGTTGCATCTTGAGTGCAAGTGGCGCTGCTAGTGGCGCGTGTGGCATGTGCCAATGGCGTGCGGGGCCATTAGGGCCGTGACCTTGATAGGGAAGCTAGCTAGCGAGCATGTTGGCATGTGCCAATGGCATGCGGGGCCGTTAGGGCCGTGACCTTGATAGGGAAGCTAGCTAGCGAGCATGTTGGCATGTGCCAATGGCATGCGGGGCCGTTAGGGTCGTGACCTTGATAGGAAGCTAGCTAGCGAGCATGTTGGCATGTGCCAATGGCATGCGGGCCGTTAGGGCCGTGACCTTGATAGGGAAGCTAGCTAGCGAGCATGTTGGCATGTGCCATTGGCATGCGGGGCCGTTAGGGCCGTGACCTTGATAGGGAAGCTAGCTAGCGAGCATGTTGGCATGTGCCAATGGCATGAGAGGGCCGTTAGGGCCGTGACCTTGATAGGGAAGCTAGCTAGCGAGCATGTTGGCATGTGCCAATGGCATGCGGGGCCGTTAGGGCCGTGACCTTGATAGGAAGCTAGCTAGCGAGCATGTTGGCATGTGCCAATGGCATGCGGGGCCGTTAGGGCCGTGACCTTGATAGGAAGCTAGCTAGCGAGCATGTTGGCATGTGCCATTGGCATGCGGGGCCGTTAGGGCCGTGACCTTGATAGGAAGCTAGCTAGCGAGCATGTTGGCATGTGCCATTGGCATGCGGGGCCGTTAGGGCCGTGACCTTGATAGGAAGCTAGCTAGCGAGCATGTTGGCATGTGCCATTGGAATCACGGGGCCGTTAGGGCCGTGACCTTGATAGGAAGCTAGCTAGCGAGCATGTTGGCATGTGCCATTGGCACGTACGGCCATGTTGACCTAGTTGCATGTTTTGCAAGCCTAGGGCGCTATGTTTGGGCGTGGGCCGAAGGCATAGCGGCTCGGAATTTGGCGTTGTTGCCATGGTGCGCAGTATGCGGCTTGTTTTGGCATGGTTGCCATGGTGCGCAGAGTGCGGCTTGGTTTGGCATGGTTGCCATGGTGCGCAGTATGCGGCTTGGTTTGGCATGGTTGCCATGGTGCGCTGATATGCGGCTTGGTTTGGCATGGTTGCCATGGTGCTTGATATGCGGCTTGGTTTGGCATGGTTGCCATGGTGCTTGATATGCGGCTTGGTTTGGCATGGTTGCCATGGTGCGCGATATGCGGCTTGGTTTGGCATGGTTGCCATGGTGCGCATGATATACGGCTTAGTTTTGGCATGGTTGCCATGGTGAGCGATATGCGGCTTGGTTTGGCATGGATTTGCGATGGTGCGCGATATGCGTGACTGAATAGGAAAATTACGCCTTTGGCGCGTTGCGCCTCAGTATAACTCCCGGTGCGCCATGATGAAGCTAAGATCAGGGCCTCAAAGCTAGGCAAATGCACGTCCATTTGTCATTGCAAGCATGCTCGTGGAGCATGACGTGCTGACTAAGCTTCCATGGCTGTTCCAACTTACCCTTGTCCCGCAAAAGGGTTTAAGGCCATGAGGCCAATGCCAATACATTTTCTGCGTCTCGGCTTTACCTTTATGTAGGGAATTCATAAATGAATTTCCTAGCTAGGAAAACAACCGTCACATTGCCGTGTCTTGTCCAGGCATAAGCCTTAGACTTTAGCGTAGGCCACACCAAGCCCTTGCCATTTCCCACGTTACCTCGCTTACCATCTCTTTATAACTTGATAGGAAGTATGAGCATCCACTTACTGGCATGCAACTAAGCCTCATCAAGTCTGGCCACAATCATCTCTTGCGTCGAGCTACCAAGCTTAGATGATATGAGGGGCCAACGTGCTGGACCGGCAATGCTGCAACTCATTGCGGCTGCCTACGTACCCTTCCCTACTCTAAAGGGATCAAGCACAGACCGTAGTTCATCCGTGAAGGGACAGAAAATTAAACCAAATCGTTTGCAAGGCTGTGGCCTGCAAAACGGTAATGGCCTGAGTTCGTATAGGCCATTCCGCCAAGATGCATAATGATTATGCATCATCGGGTCCGCACAGTGGCATAGTGATGCCAACGCATCAAATACCCTCTTCGAAAAGGCTACGCAACTATAAATGAGCCTAGGCATCATTTATGCTCTTCCGGCTAAGCTATGAAGCTTACTTGGTACATAGTCCGCATATGCACCTTCAACCAACTACCCCTCCCTATATATGTCTTAATGGAATTTCTACAAGTATGAAAAGGGGAGCATATTGACATGCTTCACTATTCATGGCGTTGCCATGAATTTTCAAGGACCGCAATGATTAGAGTCTCCCGTTCTATTGCACAATGATTGTGCACAACTCGTTCCGTCTGCCGCACAATGATTGTGCTCCAATTGTTCTGCATTTGCACAATGATTACACAACGATTGCGTACAATGATTGCGCACCACCCTGGGTCTTCCCGATCGCTTCGTTTATTGCACAATGATTTCATTGTAAGATCGAGCCCACCTACCCACTCGGCCTAATGCATCATGATGATGCAACATTGGCCCTTGGCCAAATGCCAAACATAATGCGCCATTTTTGGCGCGGTATTAGCCTTAAGCCAATCCACCTTTTTCACGCCGCGGAAGCTTTGGATGAAGCTTCATCACAAGCAAATGGCGCATCTTTTAGCATGCGCCATGCTAAAAACACGGGGTGTTACATTATCACACCCTTCAAAGAATTTCGTCCCCGAAATTCAAAACCAAAGCTATTGTGGACAATCTCTTCGAGTTGGATTCCATGAGCAAAAGTCCCATACAGGATGCTCGAAATCACGGGTTTCTTCAAGTTGTCATGAACAACAATTTAGATCTTCTTCGAGCACATGTCCCATACCACCGCCGAGGGGATCCAAAAGTGCCCACAACTAAACCAAGAATCGCAATTGGCGGTGCCAAGAGGATATCTCGACCTGGTATCCGAATGCGCATCCCATACTACGCACTCAAGTCCCTAAGGTTCACAAGTTGAAAGGTGTCATCAAAATGACAAAATTTTAGCACGGTCTTTGTGTGGATCGATATCCAGTTGCCCACCGTCCCTGACGGTCATCCAAGTTGCCACTCGTAAGTGGGATGCTAGTCGGGCCTGACAACGCACACCCTTGGCCAGTTGCCAACGTATGGGGATGATCAGTCCCATTGTCTACCCACCGTCCCAGACGGTCTTCCGGATATCCACTCGTAAGTGGGGTGCCACTTAGGCCAGGCAATCTCACAGACTTGAACAAGCTCAACTCGATTCTCATAGAATCGGCAAAGCAGCTTACAAACTCTTCCCGCGCAAAAGTTGGCCTACTCTCCAACTTTATGTTTCCATCAAGGAAAACACTCGCCAATGAGTCCACTCCGCACAAGTCCCTAGAGTTTTCTCGGAACTTGCTCGATACCATCTCGTGACGGACCGGAAAATTACGCGCTTTGGCGCGTTGCGCCTCAGGCCGTAACTCCCCCGGTGCGCCATGATGAAGCTAAGATCCGGGCCTCAAAGCTAGGCAAATGCACGTCCATTTGTCATTGCAAGCATGCTCGTGGAGCATGACGCAGCTAACTTAGCTTCCACACTGTTCCAACTTACCCTTGTCCCGCAAAAGGGTTTAAGGCCATGAGGCCAATGCCAATGCATTTTCCTGCGTCTCTGGCTTTACCTTTATGTGTGGGAATTCATAAATGAATTTCCTAGCTAGGCTGAGCAACCGTCACATTGCCGTGTCTTGTCCAGGCATAAGCCTTAGACTTTAGCGTAGGCCACACCAAGCCCTTGCCATTTCCCACGTTACCTCGCTTACCATCTCTTTATAACTTGATAGGAAGTATGAGCATCCACTTACTGGCATGCAACTAAGCCTCATCAAGTCTGGCCACAATCATCTCTTGCGTCGAGCTACCAAGCTTAGATGATATGAGGGGCCAACGTCTTTGGACCGGCAATGCCGCAACTCATTCGGCTGCCACGTGCCCTTCCCTACTCTAAAGGGATCAAGCCAATAGACCGTAGTTCATCCGTGAAGGGACAGAAAATTAAACCAAATCGTTTGCAAGGCTGTGGCCTAGCAAAAACGGTAATGGCCTGGTTCGTATAGGCCATTCCGCCAAGATGCATAATGATTATGCATCATCGGGCCCATGCCGTGGCATAGTGATGCCAACGCATCAAATACCCTCTTCGAAAGGCTACGCAACTATAAATGAGCCCTAGGCATCATTTATGCTCTTCCGGCTAAGCTATGAAGCTTAATTGGTACATAGTCCGCATATGCACCTTCAACCAACTACCCCTCCCTATATATGTCTTAATGGAATTTCTACAAGTATGAAAAGGGGAGCATATTGACATGCTTAACTATTCATGGCCGTTGCCATGAATTTACTCAAGGACCGGCAATGATTGCTCAGTCTCCGTTCTATTGCACAATGATTGTGCACAACTCGTTCGTCTGCTGCACAATGATTGTGCTCCAATTGTTCTATGCATTTGCACAATGATTACACACAACGATTGCGTACAATGATTGCGCACCACCCGGTCTTCTGACTGTTTCATTTTATTGCACAATGATTTCGCTGTAAGATCGAGCCCACCTACCCAATCGGCCTAATGCATCATGATGATGCAACATTGGCCCTTTTGGCCAAATGCCAAACATAATGCGCCATTTTTGGCGCGGTATTGGCCTTAAGCCAATCCACCTTTTTCACGCTGCGGAAGCTTTGGATGAAGCTTCATCACAAGCAAATGGCGCATCTTTTAGCATGCGCCATGCTAAAAACACGGGGTGTTACAATGCGGCTTGGTTTGGCATGGTTGCCATGGTGCGCAGTATGCGGCTTGGTTTGGCATGGTTGCCATGGTGCGCGAGATGCGGCGTGGTTTGGCATGGTTGCCATGGTGCGCAGTATGCGGCTTGGTTTGGCATGGTTTCCATGGTGCGCAGTATGCGGCTTGGTTTGGCATGGTTGCCATAGTGCGCAGTATGCGGCTTGGTTTGGCATGGTTGCCATGGTGCGCAGTATGCGGCTCAGTTTTGGAATTAGGGTTCTGTGTTGAAAACCCTATTTTGAAAAAAATACCCCTATTAATTATTTACACCTGAGTTAAATGCTCTTGTTCAATGTGTTGCGGGTAACACTAGGTCATGGGGTTTTACGATTTTACCCCTTGTCTAAAAAACCACCATCAACAATAGTTTGTCACCATCTTATGCTTACCTTGCAACAAAAATCATGTACCGAGCTAAGCTGGGGACTTAATGTTGATGGTGGATTTTGAACAAAGGGTAAAATTGTAAAACCCCAAATAACCTACCGATGACACATTTATTAGAACATTTAATGCATGTAGTCAGTAACTAATAGGGGGCATTTTTTCAAATTAGGGTTACAATGAACAAAACCCTAATTCCCCTCCGTGCCAACGGAAAATCATGCCAGCCACACCTAGCCCGAGCTAGCCGCGCCATGCCAAACGCACTCTTCGTGGCCCTAGCTATGTTAGTCACACCAAACGCGCCAAAGCATGCCAACCATGATAGCCGCACCTCTATGCCAATGGAAAATCATGCCTGCCATACCAAACGCGCCGAAGCATGCCAACCATGCTAGCCGCACCTCTGTGCCAATGGCAAATCATGCCAGCCACACCAAACGCGCCAAAGCATGCCAACCATGCTAGCCGCACCTCCGTGCCAATGGCAAATCATGCCAGCCACACCAAACGCGCCAAAGCATGCCAACCATGCTAGCCGCACCTCCGTGCCAATGGCAAATCATGGCAGCCACACCTTGCCCAAGCTAGCCGCGCTATGCCAAACACACTCTGGCTTGGCCCTAGCTACGTTGGTCACGCCACGCCAAGCCAAACACCCTTACCTTGGCCCTAGCCGCGCCATGCCAAAGTAGCGCCCGCACCTAGGCTTGCAAACCGTGCAACCTAGGTCAAATTGGCCACGCATGCCATTGGCACATGCCAACACGCATCGCTGGTAGCTTTTCTCACCAGGCCGTGACCCAAATTGGCCACGCATGCCATTGGCACATGCCAACACGCATCGCTGGTAGCTTTTCTCACCAGGGCGTGACCCTAATGGCCCAGTATGTCATTGACACATGCCAACACGCTCGCTGGTAGCTTTTCCTACCAGGCCGTGACCCTAATTGGCCAAACACGCCATTGGCACATGCCAACACACTCGCTGGTAGATTTCTTACCCGGCCGTGACCCAAATTGGCCACGCATGCCATTGGCACATGCCAACACGCATCGCTGGTAGCTTTTCCTACCAGGCCGGGACCAAATTGGCCACGCATGATATTGGCACATGCCAACACGCTCGCTGGTAGCTTTTCTCACTAGGGCATGGCCCTAATGGCCGAGCATGCCATTGGCACATGCCAACACGCTCGCTGGTAGCTTTTCCTACCAGGTCGTGACCCAAATTGGCCACGCATGTCATTGGCACATGCCAACACGCATCGCTGGTAGCTTTTCTTACCAGGGCGTGGCCCTAATGGCCGAGCATGCCATTGGAACATGCCAACACGCTCGCTGGTAGCTTTTCCTACCAAGACGCGACCCAAATTGGCCACGCATGCCATTGGCACATGCCAACACGCATCGGCTTGAAGCTTTTCCTACCTGTGTCGTGACCAAATTGGCCACGCATGCCATTGGCACATGCCAACACGCTAGGCGGGTAGCTTTTCCTACCAGGCCGTGACCCTAATTGGCAACGCATGCCATTGGCACATGCCAACACGCTCGCTGGTAGCTTTTCCTACCAGGCCGTGACCCAAATTGGCCACGCATGCCATTGGCACATGGCCATGCGTGCCATTGACACATGCCAAAACTCACGCTGGTAGCCTAACTTGCAAACCGTGCAACCTACTACCAAGGCATTCCGCACACGCCATTGGCACATGCCAAACACGCCACTAGCAGCTCTGGCATTGCCACTTGCACTCAAGGTGCAACCCGCAACAAAGGCATTCCGTACATGCCATTGGCACATGCCACATGCGCCCCTAGCAGCGCCACTTGCACTCAAGGTGCAACCAACACTCGAGACATCAACACAAACTGGGGGATGCTTTCCAGGTCTTTGTTTGGCGGTATTTGGCACATGGCCATGCGTGCCATTGACACATGACAAAACTCACGCTGGTAGCCTAACTTGCAAACCGTGCAACCTACTACCAAGGCATTCCGCACACGCCATTGGCACATGCCAAACACGCCACTAGCAGCTCTGGCATTACCACTTGCACTCAAGGTGTAACCCGCAACAAAGGCATTAGTACATGCCATTGGCACATGCCACATGCGCCCCTAGCAAAGCGCCACTTGCACTCGGGACCCCCTTGGATAGCATAGTTGAAAATATTCCAACATTCTCCCCTTATTTTCAAAAAAACATAAAACAAAGTTAAAAAACTTTTAAATCAGAGTGACTGCATCACAAAAGTGACTCCCTAGTACCCGAGTGGGATCAAGCCAATGTAGTTCACGCTTAGTTGAGAATAAGCATCATCGTTGAAACCAATACATAAGTGATAGGTATCTTTTGGATTTGAACCTTCACTTAGTGTAAAAAATTCAAAGCCTTATCGAGGTTCAGTGGTGAAACTAGTCTTGAACCACGTACCCCTAATGATAAAACCGAATCTCCACACATATTGATTTGAGAAGATAGTGTGTTTGTAGCTAGCACGTTAATGGCCATGTGCTGAAATCCTGGATTCATGAGTCTTCTTTAGAGAACGGTCTTTTTCTCTTAGCGAGCATGGTTGCCATGGTGCGCAGTATGCGGCTTGGCTTGGCATGGTTGCCATGGTACGCAGTATGCGGCTTGGCTTGGCATGGTTGCCATGGTGTAAAGATGCGGCTTGGTTTGGCACAGTTGCCATGGTGCGCGATGTATGCGGCTTGGTTTGGCATGGTTGCCATGGTGCGCGAGATGCGGCTTGGTTTGGCATGGTTGCCATGGTGCGCGAAGATGCGACTTGGTTTGGCATGGTTGCCATGGTGCGCAGTATGCGGCTTGGTTTGGCACGGTTGCCATGGTGCACAGTATGCGGCTTGGTTTGGCGTGGTTGCCATGGTGCGCAATATGCGGCTTGGTTTGGCATGGTTGCCATGGTGCGTGAGATGCGGCTTGGTTTTGGAATTAGGGTTAAATGTTGAAAACCTAATGGTATTTTGAAAAAATACCCCTATTAATTATTTACACCTGAGTTAAATGCTCTTAGTTAATGTGTTGCGGGTAACACTAGGTCATGGGGTTTTACGATTTTACCCCTTGTCTAAAATCCACCATCAACATTAAGTCCCTCGCTTAGCTCGGAACAGGGGATTTGTCATGAGGTAAGCATAAGATGGTGACAAACTATTAACAACAAACCGTAAAGAAAATTGAAGGAGGCTTGTCTGACCTTTTATAAATAGGATTTCGAATCTTTGCCTCTGGTAGTTTTGCACAAATCGGGAGGCTGGCACAATTGGTGGGCCCGGTGCAGCTTGGGCGACGTTGGGAAGTTGGCGCCATTGGTGGGGCCGGTCTAATCTTGGAGACCATGCTTGCAGGCGTGTCTTGGGAGACCATTGGGAGGTCGGTCTAATCTTGGAAACCATGCTTGCAGGCGTGACTTGGGCGACCATTGGGAGGTCGGTCTAATCTTGGAAACCATGCTTGCGGGCGTGACTTGGGCGACCATTGGGAGGTCGGTCTAATCTTGGAAACCATGCTTGCAGGCGTGACTTGGGCGGCATTGGGAAGTCGGTCTAATCTTGGAAACCATGCTTGCAGGCATGACTTGGGCGACCGTTGGGAGGTAGGCGCAATTGGTGGGGCCGGTCCAATCTTGGAAACTATGCTTGCAGGCGTGACTTGGGCGGCATTGGGAAGTCGGCGCAGTTGATGGGGCCGGTCCAACTTGGAAACCATGCTTGCAGGCGTGACTTGGGAAATGGCGTGTCTGGCTAATCGAGTGTGCTAATTTGGTAAGACCGATGTAAACAAGGAGGGAGTTTCTTCCGATAGCAAAGTTTCCTTATCTTGCTTTCCTTCACGTGTGGCTTCAATTGGGGCATTATTCATGCTAAAATCTGGAAGCGTTATGTCTCTCATTGCTTCCTTTCCCTTTTTAAGGTTCCGTATTCATATCCAAAAAATAATAGCATCGTCTCCTCGTTTGAGAAAAGGGTCCTTCTTGTTGATTTCCCTTTCCCTTTGCTTTGCCGGTGCGTTTTTCTTCTTCTTCCCCTTTTTTTTTTTTTTTTTTTTTTTTTTTGTTCTCGCCATCCTCTTTTTATATGCGTGTAGACAGGATGGAACTTGATCATCTTTCCATTTCTTGCGGTGTATGATGGGATCTTTCGAGAGACGGCCGTGCCTTTAACCTTTTGGAAAAGGACTTCAGAATCGGTGGAGATCGATCTTCTTCTCTTGAGGAGGTATCGGTCGGGGTTGAATCTTTGTTCCATGAAGCTAATGAAATTATTAAGGACCTCCCTCCCACCTATCCCCACGAAGAACAGTGCATGTTCGGACTCCCTTGGGTTCGGTGGACGCGGAGGAGAACGCCATGATTCTCGATTTTGATGTGGATGAATCAACAAACGGAGGCGTCATGGTGGCGTATGCTGGAATAGTTGTCGGGGAGGACAATGCTGCTGCTGTGGCTGCTTCGGGATGGGATGTTGAGGTCGCCGCTGCTAAAAACGCTGAGTGGAACCTTTGTTGCCCGAAGGATTGCTGGGGGAAATGCTTGAAGATAGCTTTGCCCGAAAGGACTTGCGCTCCATCCTTCGAGGGATAGTTCCTCCTTTTGTTTTTCTGTTAGCTGCTTAGTTCCCTGATGTTTTTCCATTCTTTTTTTTTTGTGAACACATCTTTCCCTTCTTCTTCATCAGTAAACCTTTTGCTTCATATATATATATTTTTGAAAGGGGTTGTGGTATGATGGCTCTGCAATGGTTTTCTGGGTTCTTATGATGTATTTCTCTGATATCTGAAGGATTCGCTTGGGAAGAGATATATTTATTTTATTTTTTAGTTTATTTTTTTTTTGACAAAAGGGTAGGTCTCCAGGGAAAAAATACAAACGGTGTATTCATTCTGGGGAAGTACAGCTATTAAAAGGAATGATTTAAAGGAAGTACTGAAAAGGGGAGTGATTGGGAAATACAGCATTTTAGGGATTGGATTCCTTGAGCCATCGCGAGTGAACTATCACGCCTTCAGGTGTGTCGGTATTGATGAGCTTGCAATATCCTCCCAAAAGGGTACCCGCAACCAGGTACAGCTCGCCTTCACCTTCCTCGGGTAAATCCATCTTTACTGCCATCCTCCCAACTTGAAACGAGCTTTCCTTAACCACTACATCTCCGATTGAAAACGGGTTCAGACGTCGTGTAACCATTTGAGCCTTGGCTTCGTTGGTTTCTCCAGAAGCTTCCAAGCTTCTTGCAAAGTGTTCGAATGGTCCAGCTCCCCATTCACATTTTTTGACGGCGTTCGTGCTTAGGTTGTTGCGCCCGAGTCCCCATGATGAAGAATGGGGAAGAAAAGGTCGGTTGCGAGAAAAGGTTGCTCGGTCGGACTTACTTGCATTTGAAAATCATGGGCTAGCGCTAACGGGTCCTCTTCGGAAGCTTGGGTTCCTTTAATAGCTCGTTGAGGTGATAACCCGTGGGACGATTTGTTGGGAATCCCTTCGGGCGGGGATGTCGGCAGAGGTGTACGCCCGCTTTGCCTTGTTGTCGAGCGCCCATAAGCGTCCCAAAATCATGTCATGATCTAGTTCTTTGACAATGTGGAACTTGCTGTGCGTTATAGCGCCTCCCATCTCGATCTCTAGGTTGATGTAGCCATGCGCGTTCAAAGCCTCTCCTCTCAAGCTCTTAATCACAGACGGAAATAGGTAGCTTCTTGCTTTGTCAATCCCGGCTGCCTTTAGTGTCTTGAAAGTGATGATGTTGTGGTCAGAGGTCGTGTCGATGAGCGTGTCGTCAAGTTCGGTACCTCTTAAACGGGACGTGGTCAGCGGTCCCAGGTTCTCCGCTTTGCTTGTTTGGGAAGCTTGAGCCCTTGGCGTGGATTTCGAGGGGAGAAAAGCCGTTTGTTCTGGATACAACACGATTGAGAGCTGCGAAAATATCTTGGTGCTCGACCCTTGGAGAGATAGATAATTTCGCATATATGTCGCATCATGGATTGCACAGTCTCGTGCACGGAGTCCCCAGAGGAACCACAGTTTCTTATTGGGAGTGGGTCTCGATGCACTCTTTCGTCTCCTAGTTGGAGTTCTCCTGCTTTTATCCTTTCCTTGAAAATATGCTTTAATCTGTTGCAATCTCTAGTAGGGTGGTGAACGAACCTGTGGTAATGGCAGTGATTTGGGGTTTGCCATCTCGGCCTCGGTTGGTGGACGTCTAGGCGGTGATACCGATGACATCATCTTGAACCCAGGCTTCAGGAGGTCAATCACCTCCTCGATGGGGAATGGGAAATCAAGGATATTTCCTTCGGCCTCACGATCTTTGCACAAGAGTTTTAGTGGCGATCTTCCGTTGCGAGGCGCCGTTGCGCCGCGCTTCACGTTTCGGGCTGGGGTGGCTCGTAGTTGCGGCTTTCCTTTTCGTTCACTATGTTCACGGAGGATGAGACGGCATTAAATTGTTCTTTGATGAGGCGCCTACTCCCGCGAGTTTCACGTGCGTCTTGAGTTCGAGTTGGCCTAGTCCTTTCCCAAAGAATGCTGGTGTCTTGTTGTTGTAGATCGTCTGGCGGCCTCATGGAATTCGGAGAATGTTTGGAAACACAAGTTTTCTAGCAGGGCGCGGTAGATCGGGACCATACCATTGATGCATGCGTTTACCAATTATTACTCGGTCACGTTTGGGTCGTGACAGTCGAGTGCTTGAACCCTGAACCATTTGACGAAATCATTCGGATGTTCGTTATCCCACTGGTACATTCTCCCGAGGTCTGAAAAGGTAACTTGTTGGACACGAAGAAATACTTCTGTGAAACGCGTTGACCATGCTACTCTAGTTGGGAATCTTGTTCGGTGGGATCTTTGTTGTACCATGTATACGCCCTTAGGTAAGTGATTTTGAAAATTCCCTTAAACGAAGAACGTGATTATATTCATGTTCACCCAAGGATTCCGTGAAACGAGAAACATGTTCGCGTGCATGCCGGTACCATCATACAGGGTAAATTGAGGGGAAGAGTACCCCCTTGGGAGAGGGATTCTCTGTATTTCGGACGGGTAAGGGGGTTGGTGATGATGTACATCGAACTCATCATGCTTGATTCGGTCACGTAGGAGTTGTTCCAAATCTTCTCTCGTGACGAAATTTGGTGGTTGATTTCTTTCCAACGGGACTCTAGTGCGAGTTTCTTCATCCGTGGAGGCGTGCCCTGCCGAGGTGCCGGCGTCAGGGTTGTTGGAAATGCTTCTAGGCGTCTCTGGAGGATGCGACTCACGGGGTAGTCGCTCTGTCAGGGTTTTGAGAAAGGTGAGCACCTCCTTTTGTGTTGAAACCATGTCTATCTGGGCTACGCGAGCGTCTCTGTCGTTCCATCAAATCGGCGATGGTGACGTAAGGGCGACTTCTCTGGTTCCTCCGGTCTCTCGTCCGTCGGCGGGGTAATTGGAGCCTTAGTAGTCGGAGGCGCCATCTTTGGAAGAAGCATTCGGGGTCGCGGTGGCGGCCTAGCCCTAGTGACTGGGGAGTGACACGAAGAGATATTCTCGTTGCCGTGATTAGAGGTTGTGCAGAGACGCTAGAGGACGCAGCGGCTCTGGCCCTGGTGATAGGCGGTGTTACACTTAAGGGAGTGCATTCGATGTTGCTGTTGTCAGCTGGTGAAGTAACAATGTTATGGGGGGAGACGCCAACATCAGGGATGCGTTCTGCGTTGATGTTCTCGGCAGCCGCTCCAGATCTGAGTTCCACCATGTTGGGATTTGATGATCGGAAAACGAAATCAGGAGTTGGAGTTGATATTGTAGCCGATAGATCAATCCTCCCGCTGTGGTCGCCAATTGTTTATGGGTGAAAATCGTTTTTGTTGATTTCGGTAATTTCGGTGGGTGAGTGAGAAATTGATTCAAACCCTAAACAAATATGTCGCACGTGAGCACATTGTAGATTCGAGGATCGATCTCGTACAAGTCCGGCCTAAACCAAGAAATGGCCGTTCCAGACTTGCTTCGGTCACAAAGTGGAGGAGAAGGGTTGATTTGGGGAGGGAAGCAAAGAAAGGTGTTGAGGAGAGTTTTATCTCGACTTGTATCAGAAAGTGAAAGCTTAGGAAGCTTGCAAGAGATAGAAGCTTTTGGGAGAGCTTGCAAAGTTGCCTTTCGAGAGTGTAAGTGTAGTATATTTCTCCGACCGAGACTCAGAAACCGGTGGAAATAGTAAGACCTATTTATACAAGTCGAGATTGAAACGTACCACGGCCTCATGAAGGAAGAGAGTAAAGGGTGAAATAATGGGAGGAGGTGGTAACCGCATGGTTTAATGGGCGAAACGTTTTTCACCATTATTTCCTCTTTTATTTGACCGCTTTATTCCTTTTCACGCTTTCTTAATGTGAGCGTAGTGTACGATGCATGTCTGTGACTGGGCCAAACCAAAACCCTAAAGAAGCATCCCCAGTTTGTGTCGATGTCTCGAGTGTTGGTTGCATCTTGAGTGCAAGTGGCGCTGCTAGTGGCGCGTGTGGCATGTGCCAATGGCATGTGCGGAATGCCTTGGTGGTAGGTTGCACGGTTTGCAAGTTAGGTTACCAGCGTGTGTGCTTGCCATGTGCCAATGGCATGTGCGGAATACCTTGGTGGTGGGTTGCACGGTTTGCAAGTTAGGGTACCAGCTTGTGTGTTTGGCATGTGCGGAATGCCTTGGTGGTAGGTTGCACGGTTTGCAAGTTAGGCTACCAGCGTGTGTGTTTGGCATGTGCGGAATGCCTTGTTGACCTAGTTGCAAGTCTTGCAAACCTAGGGCGCTATGTTTGGTGTGGGCCAAAGGCATAGCGGCTTAGAAATATGGCTTGTGGCACGTGCGGCCAGGTTGACCTAGTTGCAAGTCTTGTAAACCTAGGGCGCTATGTTTGGCGTGGGCCCAAGGCATAGCGGCTTAGAAATATGGCTTGCGGCACGTGTTGGCATGTGCCAATGGCACGTGCGGCCATGTTGACCTAGTTGCAAGTCTTGCAAACCTAGGGCGCTATGTTTGGCGTGGGCCAAAGGCATAGCGGCTCAGAAATATGGCTTGCGGCACGTGTTGGCATGTGCCAATGGCACGTGCGGCCATGTTGACGTAGTTGCAAGTCTTGCAAACCTAGGGCGCTATGTTTGCCGATGGCCAAAGGCATAGCGACTCGGAAATATGGCTTGCGGCACGTGTTGGCATGTGCCAATGGCACGTGCGGCCATGTTGACCTAGTTGCAAGTCTTGCAAACCTAGGGCGCTATGTTGGGCGTGGGCCAAAGGCATAGCGGCTTGGAAATATGGCTTACGGCACGTGTTGGCATGTGCCAATGGCACGTGCGGCCATGTTGACCTAGTTGCAAGTCTTGCAAACCTAGGGCGCTATGTTTGGCGTGGGCCCAAGGCATAGCGACTCGGAAATATGGCTTGCGGCACGTGTTTGCATGTGCCAATGGCACGTGCGGCCATGTTGACCTAGTTGCAAGTCTTGCAAACCTAGGGCGCTATGTTGGGCGTGGGCCAAAGGCATAGCGGCTTGGAAATATGGCTTGCGGCACGTGTTGGCATGTGCCAATGGCATGTGCGGCCATGTTGACCTAGTTGCAAGTCTTGCAAACCTAGGGCGCTATGTTTGGCGTGGGCCCAAGGCATAGCGACTCGGAAATATGGCTTGCGGCACGTGTTGGCATGTGCCAATGGCACGTGCGGCCATGTTGACCTAGTTGCAAGTCTTGCAAACCTAGGGCGCTATGTTGGGCGTGGGCCAAAGGCATAGCGGCTTGGAAATATGGCTTGCGGCACATGTTGGCATGTGCCAATGGCACGTGCGGCCATGTTGACCTAGTTGCAAGTCTTGCAAACCTAGGGCGCTATGTTGGGCGTGGGCCAAAGGTATAGCGGCTTGGAAATATGGCTTGCGGCACGTGTTGGCATGTGCCAATGGCACGTGCGGCCATGTTGACCAAGTTGCAAGTCTTGCAAACCTAGGGCGCTATGTTGGGCGTGGGCCAAAGGCATAGCGGCTTGGAAATATGGCTTGCGGCACGTGTTGGCATGTGCCAATGGCACGTGCGGCCATGTTGACCTAGTTGCAAGTCTTGCAAACCTAGGGCGCTATTTTTAGCGTGGGCCAAAGGCATAGCGGCTTGGAAATATGGCTTGCGGCACGTGTTGGCATGTGCCAATGGCGGGTGCGGCCATGTTGACCTAGTTGCAAGTCTTGCAACCCTAGGGCGCTATGTTGGGCGTGGGCCAAAGGCATAGCGACTTGGAAATATGGCTTGCGGCACGTGTTGGCATGTGCCAATGGCACGTGCGGCCATGTTGACCTAGTTGCAAGTCTTGCAAACCTAGGGCGCTATGTTTGGCGTGGGCCAAAGGCATAGCGCTCGGAAATATGGCGTTGTTGCCATGGTGCGCGGGGTGCGGCTTGGTTTGGCATGGTCGCCATGGTGCGCGAGGTGCGGCTTGGTTTGGCATGGTTGCCATGGTGCGCAGAGTGCGGCTTGGTTTGGCATGGTTGCCATGGTGCGCGAGATGCGGCTTGGCTTGGCATGGTTGCCATGGTGCGCAAAGATGATGCCTTGGTTTGGCATGGTTTCCATGGTGCGTAGTATGAGGCTTGGTTTGGCATGGTTGCCATGGTGCGCGATATGCGGCTTGGTTTGGCATGGTTTCCATGGTGCGCGAGATGCGGCTTGGTTTGGCATGGTTGCCATGGTGCGCAAAGATGCGGCTTGGTTTGGCAAGGTTGCCATGGTGCGTGATATGCGGCTTGGTTTGGCATGGTTGCCATGGTGCGTGAGATGCGGCTTGGTTTGGAACGGTTGCCATGGTGCGCGCAGATGCGGCTTGGTTTGGAATGGTTGCCATGGTGCGCAGTATGCGGCTTGGTTTGGCATGGTTGCCATGGTGCGCAGTATGCGGCTTGGTTTTGGAATTAGGGTTACGTGTTGAAAACCTAACTGTATTCGAAAAAAATACCCCTATTAATTATTTACACCTGAGTTAAATGCTCTTAGTTAATGTGTTGCGGGTAACACTAGGTCATGGGGTTTTACGATTTTACCCCTTGTCTAAAATCCACCATCAACAGTACCACATTGAACCTTGTTTATCCTTTCCAAAACATAGGTTGGGTTTCTGCTATGGGTGATCAAACTTGATTCACATACCTTAGTTCCATTTCCTTACACTTTATTGAAACCACTGCCTTTGGAAGACTTTTCGTAAATGGGTCTCGCCAAGTTCTTACTTGTTTCAATATAGTTCACAAAACAACTACTCCTCTCTTGAGTAATTGTCTTACTATTTGATGTCTAAGACTTGTATGTCTAGACTTTCTATTATAAGTCTTGTTAGAGACATTATAGATAGTAGCTTGATTATCACAATTAATCAAAACTGTTGGAGATGGCTGCTTCCAAAATGGGATTTCAACAAGTAAGTTCCTAAGCCATTCTGCCTCCTTACATGCATCAGTTAACGCTATCAATTCTGACAACATCGTTGAGTCGAAATACAAGTCTCGCTTCTTGGAACTCCAAGACACCGCAACACCTCCTAGTGTAAATATCCATCCACCTGATCGACTTGGAATTGGATTCTACATTGTTTCAGGTAGCATCTTTGTATCCTTCTAATACAAGCGGGATAGCCTTGATAATGCAAACCATAATCAATGGTTCCTTTCAAGTAAGCCAACACTCTTGAAATTGCTTTTTCTCTTGAATACCCATTTACATCCTATAGGCTTGACGCCAGGAGGTAAATCACAATATATCCAAGTACCATTAGACAAAAGTGAATGCTTTTCATCATTGATAGACTCTTTCCGTAAATTAGCATCTCTCGGAACTCATTGCCTCAGCATAAGTTTTAGGTCATCATCAACATGCATTACATATCTAGTCATACTAAGAATTTCATTCTTACTACCTTCTACAAGATATGTTATAAAGTCTGGACCAAAATTTTTCTCTATTCATGCTCTCTTACTCCTTCTAGGTTCAACATCTTCTATGGGTTCAAAAGAAAGCTAAATATTCCAACATACTTTTCCTGCATCAATAACAATTTACTCAATCAATAACAATGCATGTATTGTTTTTTATTAGTAAACTAAATCTCAATTTGAAGAAAGCTAAAGGCATATATAGTCAGACAGATCATAGATGTACCTTTTTAAAGTGGCAAGATATTCTTCTTTTTTCATGTTCTCCATTTCTATAATTTCTTTCTCATAATTAGATAACTGTAAAATATTTCAAGAATATACAATTAAAGACATGAAATTAAGTATCATATTGAAAAAAGTTAGATTAAATTACATACAGGGAAATTCATACGGGCATTAGGGCCAAGATACTTCAATGCATCTAAATCATAAACCTTGGCCGCTGTATCTTCCTCATCATATATACCTGATCAAAAATTGCAAACATTAAAAGTTTCATATTACAGCGACAACAAAATTAGTAAAAAAAAGAACAAATAAAACTACAGGGAAATAAAACAAATCAAATGATTCAAATCAGTAATACTGATTCTGAAACTTACCAAGATAAACTGTTTGTGGTCATCACCATTGAATTTGAAAACCAAAAAACTCAAATTAGTAATATGGAAGTATTATTACTACAACAAATTTTTTTGAAGGAACATGATGCAAATCATGATTTAAGTTCCAAACTCGTTAAAACCAAATTCTTTATTGCTAAATTTTTTTTTATGTCATTGTGATGTCACGGGTTTCTTAAGTCATGGCTAATGTCATCACTACAAGAAAATATGCTATCAGCGACAAACGTCATTGTCGCAAATGGCACAGTTTTCGTCGCCAATTATTTTTACCGACGAATATTTCTTGTCGCGTAAATCGTCGGCAATAGTGGGTCGCTGAATGTTAACAGCGACGTAAATTTTGATTTCATCGCCAAATATTCATCAGCGACAGTATCAATTCTGGTAGCTAAAAATGTAAATTTACCGACCAAAAATCTTGGCCGCTAATAATAATTTATTAGCGACAACATATATTCATAGCTGAATTTATTTTGTTTGCGACAAGCTTAGTTTTATCGGTAGAAAATCCAACTGCGACAAAATATTTTGTAGCCATTATTTACATTTAACAGATGAATTCAACTTTAATTCCGAAAATAATAGAATCTTAAATGCAAACAAATTTAAACTGAATTTAAATTTAATTGCATTTAAAAGATGAATTCAACTTTACATTCAAAGCACTTTAAATATCCCAAAAGCACATTCAAAACATCAGATCTTTTGAATACTTGACTACAAAAAAAATGAATCATCTACAAATAGCTCGGATACTGGAGCCGTGAAATGAAATTATAAAAATGAAGTTATTTACACACACAAGAAAAGAGAAGACTAGAAAGTAACAAAATATCAAAGGCATTTACTTCTCGTATTCTCTGTCTGATTGGTTCTGCAGCCAATACCTCAACCGAGAGACAATCAACCATCCAAAGGTCTGCACAGAAACTGCCTATAGTGCCACCATACCCTGAACAAAACTCCAGAGCGTAGCTTGAGTGCTCTATTGGTAATTAGAAGCTGGCAAGCCTGGCATTGAAAGTTCCAAAGAACATCTCAGAAAACATTTTAACAATGTGATGATTAGGGGTTCTACCACTAGCATATTTATTTAATATTGTGAAATACTAAGAAGATAATCTCCTACACAGACAACAACTTGGTACAACATTCGAAAGTTTATGCAACGAGTAAACTCTCCAAGCTACATCTTGATTCAATAAAACATAAGAGGGTGTTCTATCACATAGGGACATACTGTACGAAAAAGCCTAAGCCAAAAGAAAAAAGAAACAGCTGGAACTTGCAAGTGTCAAGTTGATCAACAAAACATAAAAAGAATGAATAAATGGCACGTTCTTGCCCTGTATGTAGTTGATAAAAACAAGAAAGGTATTCTTTAAGGACGATAACAATACAAATTAACACGGGTAACCAGGGGCGGATCTACATGCAGGCACACTTAGGCACGTGCCCATGCTGAATTTCCAAAAAAATATCCATCTTACTAATGTTTTGCGCTAAATTTCCAAAGAAAAGGAAAGAAAATAACTTGCTTGTTATTCTAATGAATCAGACCTCTACTATAAAAAAAGCTTATAACCTAACTACAAAGTTAAGTTGTGCAATACCGTTTCTTTTTTTTCATAAAATTTCTTAAGAAAAGTTTGAATGTATATATATGAACATATGAACATTTAAGGTGAGAAGCATCAACGCTGGGTAATAATTACGACTGGATGGAAGATGGAAGACGACTGGATGAATAATCTTTCGTTTTGTTACATTTAGAAAGATGTCTTTGATGCTATAGACAATGAAGTTATCATGCAATGATTCAAGAGTACAAAAATTTGTAGGGGACAAGTATGAAATATGTATTAACTCAGAGGTTATTAATAAAATTTAGAAAGTTCTACGAAGTGCCCCTACCAACATAAGATTCTGGATCCGCCACTGGGGGTAACAGATGACACGTCCTTATCCTAATCCTTTTCTCTGAAGCATTAATGAAAAAATATTCGTATCAGCACATAAATTATATAATGTAATTCGTAAATAAGCACAAAACATCGGTACCTGAATGAATGAAGAACCGAAATGAGAATCAATATGCAAAATGCCTATGCGCTATGTACGCAGCAGATCGGACAGACGGATTCTCGGATTGTGAATATTTCATTTTCCTTAAGATGATGTCACCCTCAACAGATGCTTTTCTTTTACTAATCTGCCCCATGCATTGCCTCTGACCTGGAAGTTAATAAAAGTTTGTATATAAGATGAAATGCAAAAACAAAGGTACTTATGTTGTTATGGATAAACAATTAGGAGATCGATCATATAGTGTATAAACATCCAGAAGGGATGCTCAGTGAAACATGTTACTGCCTCATAATCCAAGGTAGTATGAGTATGCAATGATGCTGCATCACAAAGAAAACTCAGTCAGTTTGGCACTTCAGGAAAAGGAAACATTTCACCACCTGACAAACTCAAATAACCCTAGATAGAGTACATATCCATGAACCCAAGTTTGATAAATTACCTTTTGGTCAACTGATCTTTCTCAGCACATGGATCCTTTCTCAACAGCGAAGAAGTAAGCATGGAGAAGCAAAACATTCAAAATATGTAATACTCTGTCATGTGAAGCAATTATGTATATAGATTACTATGTGCAGTCCCATTTTACCAATGCAAAGAAATTCATGTTACACAATAAAGCAGGAACACACAATTGCATCATATCCTAATCAGATAACAAAAAAAAAAAAAAAAAAAATTGTTGCTAAAACTTACTATTTCCAAATTGAAGGAACCTTCTTGGTCCTCTCTAAGAACGTGCAAGAAGATGAGTCCTGCTCTCAACCAAAATCAACCTAAACTTAAAAGTCTTTATCCTTCTTTTTCCTCTCCAAATGCTTCCAATAACAATAGCCTTCTTGATCAAGCCCTATAAAACAATCAAACCAGTAACACCGTCGCCTTTAAAAACAATCCTCCAACCCTAAAGAAAATCAAATCCATAAAACAAAAAAACAAAGTCATAATCATACTAGTTTGAAAACTCTAAGTCTAAATCCATTATAAAGTACAGTTTTTATGACCTTAAGCGAAATCCCCAAACGTTGTTCCAACCCTTGACAAAAACCCAGAATCAGTATTTGAAATCTTAAAAGGCAAAATCAATACAGTATACCTGGAAGTTGATGCTCCAAATTGAAACGAGAATCATAAAAAAAAGAAGCAAAAAACTAGGCCAGAGGTAGTTCGTTGAATCTTCGAAATCGGTATAAGAAACGAATTATTTGTTCGAGAACTCCAGTTATGATGAGAGAGATGTAGAACGAAAACTGACTATGTCTTGGATGAGAGAAGAAGATGGAGACTTCCATGGGGGTGGAGGCTTTTTTTTTCTCTAGGGTTTTCTCTAGACTTCCAAAAGAGTTAGTTTTTTTTCTCTAAAGATGATGGGAAGTTTGTGGGCTGGCGGGGGCGATTGTAGTGGGATTGTGGATGGCCATTTAGCGATCTACTTGAAGTACGTCTTTAAAATCCCCTTTTAACGACCATTAATATAATCGCTAAAATTAAGAATTGGCGATAATATCGATTTCTGTCGATGTTCATATGATTTAGCTACACACGTCAAATTCGGTCGTTGTTTAAATTATTTAGCGACCAGTTTAGTGACAACTTTTCAATCTGCCGCTGAAATTGATATTTTGCTACAACAATTTCTATGGTCGCTATATATTCTTTTTAGCGATGAAATACCATGTGTCGCTAGGAATCTCGCCGCTGATGGCATGATTTCTTGTAGTGCATGCATTTCAGTTGAGTTTGCACAAGAGTGTTGCAAAGAGATTGAAGAACACTTAGTCTACAGTAAGACCTGTTGAATTGCAAAGGTGCAATGTCAGTCAGAATTAAAGGCAAGTAAGCTAAGTCATGTATATCAGGGTGATATATATGTTAGTTGTTTGAAGTGTACACTTAGGCACAAAATGGCTTAAACGAAAAATTTGTGCAGATGCAAGAGGAAATGCACCAAATCGCAAGTAGCATTTGGGTGTTGAGATGTGAATGAAGTAGAGATTGAAGCATAGTCGACGATGTGACAATGATGCTGGAATTGATAGGCTCAATGTCAAGGCAAATAAACTAAGTGGCGAAGATAAAGCACTAGGCGGAGAAGTTTTGGTAAGATTAAAGGCCAAACAAAGTTGTTGATTTCTAAAAACGGTTCGGGATGTGTGCAAAGCCAAGAAAAGTTCGGTAAAGGTCAATCGATGTTGCATTCAACGAGGACGTTGAATGGATTAGGTGGGGAGGTCTATGAACGCCCGCATAGTGGCACACAATGATGTTGCGTTACAGAGCATGTATCCTGGCGAGATGAAGCCGCACAATCCGACGATGTAGCGCCAACATGCAACATTATGCGATAGTGTTGCATATCCTTATTCGCAGTTAGCCCAGCTCAAGGAAGGAATAAAGGATGAAATGCAAAGTCATGGAATGTATTTGGCATGTAAGCTTTGGCCAAGGCTTGGACTGTGAATGTGCATCAATGGTGAGTCCAAACACGCCATTGGTGATAGTTGCTCGCCAAAGGAGATGCAACTGATACATATGAAACATGAAGATTGTACTAAGCAAGTAAAGACTCAGTTGGCATAATATTTGGATGTTGGCATCCAAATGAGCTAAGTGCAAAATGCAAGCTATAATAGTGTAATGCAATCCATAATAGCGCAATGCAAGTCATAATAGTGCAATGCAAGCTATAATAGCAAAACGCAAGCCATAATAGCAGTATTTGGCAAAAGTGCAAGCTGAGTTTCATGTTCGATGTTGCGGGAATTGAGTGGAAGTGCCAGATACAAAAGTGTGTGTGCATCACACGCATGCTAAATTCGAAGAGCAAGTTGGAGACGGTTATAAAGTGTTTTATAACCGAGTTTGGCATATCCTAACCGTTGAAGACAGGTGTGGCGCCCGTTTAAGCCAAAGACCAAAGCTAGCAGTTAGAAAGTGGAACTGGCGGTTAGGGAACTGCCCATGGACAAATGGCTATTCATGGGGCGTGCAACAGAGTTGCATACGGATTGGCCCTAGCTTCTTGGCATTATAAATAGCCAGAGAAGCTACACAAATGGTATTTTTCAATAGTTCTAGTTTTGAGGAACCATATTGCAGTAGAGAGTGAGTTTGATGTAGGCTTAGAGAATAAGCTTGTAAAGTCCATTGGTTAGACGATTTTGTATCTACCCCTTAAGCTAATAAAAGTGAGTTTGTTGGGTTATTCGTTTGGCTTTGGTTCACGGTTGATTTGATTATACTCCCCCATTTTTGTGAAGCATAAACATAACAAGAACCTCTTGGTAGTATGGGCTACATTTTTTGGTAGAGAAAATCTGAGTAAGACTTCCGTTGCATACTCTTGGTAGAGTTGGCTGTTTGCATTGGTGCAAACTTATAAGGCTGCAATACAAGTGGGTGATAAGAGATCACTGAACTATTGTATTGCCGGGTTATACCTTCGCGAAAAATTGCTTGGAGCATTTGAAGGCGTGACACCTTCCAATATGGGAGCTGAAAAAAGATTGACCTCTTTGACGAAGGAGAATCAATGGCAGGACGCTTTACCAACTTCCCAAATTCTTTATCTGCAGTTGCTGTCTTGTTGAAAAATTCGCCGCCACTCAAACGTCTTGGTGCAACCCTTAAATCCTCTGATCCATTGAATTGGATATTTTCTTTCTATAAGGGTGAAACCGATATCATAAAAACCTTCTATGACCCATATAAGCAAATTTGGAATCGCATTTCTGTATTTTTTCCACACACCGGACAACCATATCTTCCAGAAGTTCGCAAACCAGAAACATGGGTATATGCGGGAAAGTCATGTATACATCACAACAACATTGCTCTCATTGTAAAGTCGGTCTTAGAGTATGTGCATCGTAGGTTACCGTTCCAAGTGACCATAACTCATTTAACTCGCCGATCAGTGGCTGTAGATAAACATCAATGTTATGGTTGGGACCAAGTGGACCAGGAATCAACAGGGTTAACATTGTGAAATCCTTTGCCATGCATTCAGATGGTGGAATGTTATAATAAACAATCATAACAGGCCAAGTATTGTGCGTGCTCATTATTCCAAAAGGATTAAAACCATTTGTTGTTAATCCTACACGAACATTTATTTTTTCAGAAGCAAACTCAGGCCACTTCTTATCAATCTCCTTCAACTGTGTAGAATTCACCGGATGTCTTATGTGTGTAGCACTTTGTTGAACCTTAGCATACCATGTCATCAACTCGGCAATCCACGCGGTGCCATACATCCGTTGCAACCTTTCCGTGACCGGAAAATACCTTAGTCTCTTCATCGGAACCTTTTTAGTAGTTGGACTACTCCCTTCTGGTAGTTTTTTCCATCTACTTTCACCACATTTAGGACACTTATCATCATTGGCATAATCCTTGCGATAGAGAATACAATCGTTAATACAAGCATGAATAATTTGCACCGGCAACTGAAATGGCTTGATCATCTTCTTAGCTTTACTACAAGTAGATGGTAACGTGTTCCCAGCAGGTAAAATAGTTTTCATATATCCTAATAACTCAGTCATGAAAATATCAGAGCATTGATACCTTGCTTGCATACTTAGCAACTCAACTGTTGTCGACGCTTTGTATGTTCATCACCACAAACCTGGAAATAAGGGTTGCACCGCATCCTTCAACTTCTTCTTGCATTCGACAAGTAGCTTTATCTTGAACATTACCACCGTAAACCATCTTCAACAAAAGAGTGCGGCAGTGATCGTGGATCATTAAGGCATTCTTCTGTGGATATCAAGACCAAATACACCTCCATGCGCCTCATTGAACAAGTCATATATTTTCGAATGAGATGTAGCAAAGAAAATTCACAACATTATTTGCAGGTAAGGTGGGAGCATTAACATTATTCACCCAAGGTTGCTCTCTATGATCGATCCATGTTCGGTATGACACATCGAACCCATTATCAAGGATATCCCCATGTACATCGTCTAGAGATTTTGGTAAACTACGGAAATTCTTACATTTCATGCAAGGACATCGAAATTCTGTGATACCTTTTCCAAGACTCTGTGATGTATAGTGGATGAAAGATTGAACACCTTTAATCCATCGAGGTGAACCCTTGGGTGCAGTCATCCATTCTTTACTTGGAGTAGCTACACGATGTCGAAACATCTGCAAAACAGTGCATACACAAATCAGAACCCACAATTTTGAAGAAACTGCATTAAAGTAGAAGGATTTACAATACTCAGAAAATGTTTGCTAGCTTTTCATACGTTAGCTTCCCATTTTTTGATACAAGTTGTAACACAACTACTCTTCCGTAATCAACTATTCGGTCTCATCACTTTCCTTGCTTCCTCCCAAAAGCAACCCATTCTCCTCCACTTTGTGACCTAAGCAAGTATGGAACGACCATTTCTTGGTTTAGGCCGGACTTGTACAGATTGATCTCTCGAATCTAAAGTACTCCCTTGCAGTACATTGTTTAGGGTTTAAATTCGTTTCTCACCCACACACCCGAAATTACAGAAATCAAGTAGAAACCATTTTCACCCATAAACAACTAGACAACTTCTTCTCGAATTTATTTTACACATGCTATGAACATATACCTTTTAAGGTTAAATATATTATATATTGTCTGGTTTATTAAAATATATTGTTAGTTGAGTTGCCATCCTAAAATAAAGAGATATTTTGTAAAAGGGATAGACTAAGTTGGAAGAGAATGAGCATTTTGAGGTTCATTCAATTTATGAGATAAAAAAGTATCATTACATAAAGGAATTAAATAACAGAAACGCTCTGGTCAATAGCAGCTAAAAGATCTAGCAAACTCAATAATTGTTGGCGATGATTCAGAGAAGTTTTGTAGCTAATTTGGTTTTGGATTTTTTGGTTTAGTAATGGCGGAGCTGAATTGGTAATAATAATAAAGGGAAGAAGATGGAAAAGGATGAAAGAGCAATAAGTTTTTGTCATATCCAGACAGTCAACAACGGTCAACTAATGGTCAAGGTGCTTTGTAAAATAAGAAAAGTAAGCTAACAATTTCATAACGGTCCTCAGTTAGCCTACGACTCTAATGCATCAACGACATCTTTTACGACCCAAATCCTAATTAGGTATAAAACTTAAGACCCTTTTACAAAATATCTCTAAAATAAATTGATGGTTGTCGAAGGAAACGATGCTCAACGCAACAACACTATCATGGAACCCGTGTCCCACAACATGCTCTGCAAGACACTCTCACATACTAGAATTGGAACTAGCATCGATGCACAAGAAGTACTAGTGAAAAAATAGGAAATTAAGAGGCAAGAAATTTACGAAAATTGCATGAAGACAGTTAGTTTTTGTCCCCGTATGTATTCCCAACAAGAATTTAGACAATGCCACGGTTTCTCTAATGGTGGGTTTGTTTGCAGAATTCACCATTTCCAGGAATTTATAACCCATGGGACTATAAATTTTGGGAATCATGTAAATTCCTTGTGTGTTTGGTAACTCAATATAAATTCCTAGGATTTATATAGTTTTCTTGTATTAAAGTTTTTGTACCGTTTTGCATTACCCTCAAATAAGATTAAACCAGAAGATTAATTATTTTTCCAACCTTCTTAAGATTCTCTAATAGGGCTAGCTGCTTAGGAGTTAGGCCCCTAAGACCTATGAGAGGCCCGCCTTAATTGGCCTACATATAAACCCAGGATATTTTACCGGGAAAAATATCGTTTGGTCCTTTTTTAGGTGGGCCCATGTCTGTTTGGTCCTTTGGTCAAACGCCTTTACTGTTTGGTCCATAATTATTTAAAAATATTAAACTGACAAAAATACCTTTCCGTGTTAATTTTTACTTATTTTCTTGTAGCACTTCATTCCGTAAATGAAGTCCATATAAAAACCTAAAAAATGACTTCATTCCGTAAATGAAGTCCATATAAAAACCTAAAAAATGGACTTCATTCCAAATGAAGTCCATATAAAAACCTAAAAAAATGGACTTCATTCCGTAAATGAAGTCCATATAAAAACCTAAAAAAAAATGGACTTCATTCCAAATGAAGTCCATATAAAAACCTAAAAACGAGACTTCATTCCCCTAAATGAAGTTCATATAAAAACCTAAAAAGCACTTCATTCCCGGTAAAAGAAGTCCATATAAAAACCTAAAAAAAACAGACTTCATTCTAGAAATGAAGTCCATACAAATAACAGACTTCATTCCAGAAATGAACTCCATATAAAAACATACTTCATTCCAGAAATGAAATCCATATAAAAACCAGACTTCATTCTAGGAATGAACTTCATCTTCATCATCATCTTCGTCTTCTTCAACAACATCAAGAAACATCATCGTCTTCAACAAGCAAAGATCGACATCGCCTTCATCATATTTATAACAACAAAGAAGAAACAACATATGCGCAAAAGAAACGCAGAACTTCATCGCCTTCATCATCTTCAGACTTCAACATCATCAACAAAGAACATCAACACCGTAAGAGAAGAAAAAAAACCTAAAATTCATCTTCTTCGCCTGCCTTTATTATATTCATCGTTTTTTTCAATCTTCTTGTTCAACAACAACAATCACCATCTTCAACATCAGCAGATCTCGAGAAGTTTTTATCATCTTTGTCGTCTTCAAACAAAGAACCGATCAAATCTTCACATCAAGATTCATCGTTCTGTAAAACATAAACAACAAAAAAAAAAAAAATGAAAACAAATGGAGAGAGAAAGAAAACTAGATCCCGAAATTGAGAGGAGAGAGAATGAATCAAAATAAGATATTTTCTATTAAATTTTTATATATATATGGTCACCTTAGGACCAAACTATTATTTTCTAGGACCAAATAATAATATAAGGGTATTTCGGTCACTACAAGATGACATTTACATCATCCATGACATCACCCTAGGACCAAACCATAATTTATAGTACCAAACTATAATATATTTTACCAAATAGGACCAAACAGACACCTAACTGAGTCAACTTGACTAGACTCTCTCTAATATATTATTCCAAGGACCATATGGTATTTCCTACTATTTTACCCCCAATATTCGAGTACATTCAATTTCTCTCTCAACTAATTCCCTAATTAAGAAGGAGTTGTCTTAGGAATCCCCTTCACTAACCGGCCAGGACCCGTAGAAACCTTCCCTATATATTGACCTCGCCCACCTTATAAAAAAGTACTCCCTTTCCTCAAACTCTTCCTCATTCCAGAATACACATATCTTTGCGCAAAGTTCGTGTTATTGATTACTTTGTGTTTTGTCATGGTAGGAAAGCCAGAAGCATCAGCAGCCTTAACGGAGTCTAGTGAAGGTTGTGGTGCCCCGAAACCAAGGGCATTGGCACCATGGATTCTAAAACGTTACCACGAGCGTGTTGAGGAAGATCAAGATACACTGAAAACAAATTACGCTTTCTTTAATTTTTTCAAGCCAAATAACGAAAATTGTAGAGAATTCATACCTGAATTGAATAGTACTACTTTTTATCAAAAACCTTCTCATCAAGGTTGGTTGATCGTTCTCTGTGATGACGAAAAAATTGATTACAGTCCATCCAGTCGGAATTATGGTGATTGTTTTCTTTGGAACCCGATAACGAACGAGACAGTTGAGTTACCTACATTACTGGAGTTTTATAAAGGTAAATATGAATTTTGCGATTGTGTTTTGTCCTCACCTCCTCCAACGGCGACTAATATTAATTCCGAAAGCAATGATAATGAATCGGTGGTTTTATTTTTTTGTTGTAACCGGGATGAAGAGGCTAATGGATACACTTTTCTATTTTGTCGCCCTGGAGTAACACAATGGAGAATACATAAGTTGTCTCCGGATATTGCAGACTTGATACAACTGGGAAGGCCCGAGTCTCTCATTTGTTTTAAAGGTAAGTTATATTTATTGTGTGCGGATTCTGATCATGTAGATGAGCATCACCTTGAGATTGAACACTTCAGCAAGGATACTGATTTGGATATATCTATAAAGTCATTCCATGTAAAAAAGGAGGGGTTTCCAATAATAGGAAAAGCATCTGTTGATATATCTCGTTATGTGGAATCTCATGATGAACTTTTCAGAGTTGACATCATTAAAAGTAGAGGTAGTGGGGAAGTCATCTCGATAAAAGTGGCGAGGTTGAATTTCTCGATAATGGAATGGGAGAAGGTGAATAGTATTGGAGATCATGTAATATTTGTTGGCAGGAAGCATACGACAGCTTGTTGTTCAGCAGCTGAGTTGGGTTTATCAAGTGGTTGTTTGTATTACTTGCTCCGGAGTGATGAGCAAAGTGTGTACAAATTCGAAATTGAAAGTACTAGGAATACTGTTGCTTTGCAGTGTCTATGGCCAAGGGAAAATTTTTCCTACACGGACTGGGTTATAATGCCTCTTAATATCCATGGAAGAGTGGAGAATGTGATAGGCGGAAAAGATGAAGAAAATGTCCTCTTAACGACACTAGACGAAACATATGCTACTAGTACTATCAATGATGAGAATCAAAATGGAAACTACCACGCAGGAGAAGATGAAGTTGCAAATTCCTGGAATAATTTCTATGAAGACGTTCTGGGGTTGATAGCAAATCATCTTCATGGATCAGATTATAAGAATTTCCGTTCAGTGTGTGTTGAGAATATATGTTTTAAAACATAAATTAATTTCCCATTAAAATTGTTTTAATACTCATAAAGTTTTTCATTAAAAAATAAATTATTTTAGTCATTAAAGTTTTGACCGTTTCATTTTTATGGGTGTTAATTGTGTGAGTTATGGCATAATTAATTTTCATTAAACTCTTTGAAACCCTTTACTATAAATCAATTTTTGGTTGGAAAATTAAATAAGAGTTGAATGTATTTTATGTTTTTGTTTTAACAAGAGAAAAGGGTTTTTTGTGAAAGAAAACAATGTGTGAGCATCATTTGTTTTCTAGAGTGATTCTGAGCAAGAATGAAAGTGTAGAAGTTTCACATCCTCTCACCGTGCAAGAGTGATTGTGTAAGAGATTGATCTCGGCTGTTTTATCCTGGGGACGACGCGTCATTGAAGAACTGCTTGCACAATCTTGGGCAGAGCCGCGAAACGTCTTAAAGAAAGCGACCTAGTCCGCGACTCAGCCATAACAATTGTTTCGTGTTTGATTTTTATTTGTTGTGCAGGCATAATTCAGCAATTGTTCCAACAATTTTAAGACGATTTATTCTGCCATGGATATCAAAAGAAAACAATTGCTCAAACGCGATAAGTATCATTTTTTATTTTGTTTGATAGAATTATAACCGGAATATTTTTTCTTTAACGATTGAACATGATGCTTGAAATTTTAGGTAACTTGATACCTAGAGTTAATTTTATGTCTAATATTGATTGACTAGGAATAACATGGTTAAATATTTTTTTTCTTTGTGAACAGTTGACATAGACAAATATTGTTGATGTTAAACGAATGTTTTTAACATGCTGTAGAGTCTTATTTTTATCTCCTACACGAAATTTAATTGGGTCTTGAAATTTTAACCGGGCGTATTAGACATCATGAGAATCATCCATATAAAATTTCAGAATTTTTGGAGTCTGGAAAGTATTTTAGAAAACTGCACAATGTATCTGAAAATTTCTGACGAGCAGAAATTTAGTCCTTGTTGAATTGATTTTTCTGATCTTTGTGTTGATATTTTGGATTCGTGTATAACATGAAAGTTGTATATCAGGAACTTATCTTGAAAACCCATTTTGAAATTTCCTATTTGGATACTTAGGTTGAGAGATTTGGTAATTTTAATTGTTGTGTATGTTTGTCCAAAATATGAGACATGATACTTGAGATTAGAGATTAGAGATGTAAGAAATTTACTTTAAAGATCATGTTTTGATTATAGTACTTCGTACTTTTGTTTTGGTAATGAAAAGGAAGATTATTGTTAGCGATCAAACTAGTGCACCACATATGTTTGATAAATTGCTTGATAGAGAGTTATAAATATATGATATTATAACTATATAACTTTGAATCTTTGTTTAAAAATTAAAAGAAACTTGGAGTACTATATTAGTTAATTTTCAAGTAATTATGTAAGTGTATACCTTACCTATATTTTGGTTTCAAATGCTCACACGTACGTGATTGTGACAGGTGAAAATTCACTTACTTGAGCAAGTTTTTATTTTCCAATGAAATAAAATTATGGGAGATTAATCTATGTGAGAAGTATTGGGGTTGCTGATTTCTTTGTTGGTGCGCAAAGAATGGACAATGGTTTATAACCAATTGAGCTTTAAAAGCAATTGAGGTATGTTTGATGAACTATTTGTAGTTATTGTAGTGATCAAATAATGGCATTCTAAATTGAACAAATTGATTGTTCAATCTTAGAATAGATTTTAGGGGAACAAGATGTTGAGAATTATTGTGTATGACAATAAACATATGACTCATATAAGTTTGAAATTTATGAGATAGAATTTGATACGAAACCAAAACCGAAATAATTAGAAACCAAGTCAAAACAAATATGAATATCAACTCTCACCAAGAAATGAACATAATATTGATTATGAATTCATTTGCTATTCTTGCATGGCATTGTAAGGATATCAAATGTTATTAACAACGCTTTTCAAGCTAAGTTAATGTGAATTGTCGATACGGCGAGAGGTTGGTATATATTGGTGTTTTACACCATGTTTGTTTTGATAGGTTATGGTTCAAAAGTTGAACCAAATCGTTTGAAAGAAAGTGGTGTTGAGATATACTCACATCACTAGGATTTTCGGTATTGGTACGATCTCAAAGTTTACTTTGGGTAGAAAAATCTTGTTAAAGATGTTCATACTTCCGAAATGAGAAAGAATTCTAGTTTCCGCCTATCTTGTTATTAACAAGATTGAGATCACAAATTTGTTGAATTTGATCATTGCATACAAATGATAGGTTATGGATAAAATGTTTGAATTTAATATTACAATTTTATCATAACATGAATTGAATTTTGAATATTTGAAATATGAGATTTTGTCATGCTTTTTAAGAAATGAATGAGTTAGTAACGAATGAGAGCATGTTATAGTTTCTTATAAACTTGGTGAAATTTTGAGTAACATGTATGTAATCTTACCTAACTCATAAAAGCATGTACACTTTGAAATCTACGCAACTTGCAATGTTTTTTAGTGAAATAAAATATTTGAGAATTTTATAAATACTAGCTTGATGCTTCTAGTAGCTTGTATTAAATATGATCATTTGAGTCGTGAATTAGGCGATATTGACTTTACGAAAATTATTTGAATTTTTCTCTTTATTGTGCAAAACGTTCTGGGTTTAGATCATTGGTTTATTAGTTTTTCACAATTTTTGGGATCTTTGGATATTGTTTTGAAATTCTTGTTTGAGTCAAAAATAGTGGGGTTCCATATCCTATGCTTTAACACATTTGATTTAAATTAGAGGAACTAGAAAATGAAGGTGACAAGTAATTCACTAAGAATGAACCTAGAAAAGCATATATAGTGAGACTAAATTTTAGTCATGAATATTTTGTTGCTTATAATTTGAAAGATAACTTCTTATAGAAAGTAACTTTGTTCTTTAAACTATTAAATCTTTGGCAAAAAGTTTATATGAGCCTATTGTTTTTAGACAAGCAAACAGAAAATTGTTGACTCTTACATTCATGTCGCTAAATAACTAACATGCTTGTTTTGTTGATGTTGTTTCTACAATGTATGATTTGTTATAGTCATAAGTAGAAATATATACCTTTGTGTAAGTTAAGGATGAGAATCTATGTAAACCAAGCATGGAAAACTCGTAGTAGTTTCTACAATAAAAGAAATCATATAAGTTAGATAAGTTATCCTATATATTCTGAAAACAACTTTAAAACAATTTATAAAATATAAATTGTTTACTTGATTCATTCGAATGATTTCGAATTGATGAAAGTGAAATGCACAATACTATTTGTTTTCTATGCATAAGTGATTTGTTGAATTTTTATTCTAACTTATAGGATGAAAATGAAATTGAGAACATGCTTAGTTTGATATTTGACATGAAATACTTGAGTGAAGATGGTGTATATTTTTGAAACGAATTTTTTCTTTCTTTGGATCAATTTTCATTTCAATGAAAATAGAATTTTTAAAAGAGATTTAAATATATATAGTCCGATTGTAAATAAGTTTTCACTCATTTGGTTTAGTGCTAATGATTTTGAGATTGTGTGTGATTGCACTACACATGAGTATGGTAGCTCAGTATGCTTCTTTGCTACGTGATTGACTATATATATATATATATATATATATATATATATATATATAAGTATTTTTTGTAGTGGGGGTGTAATATATTGCTTCCATAGTGGGGGTTTTATATTCAGATTTACCAATCCTAGTATGGAAAATTGGTAAAATATTGAGAAGGTTATGAGGTGTTTCAAACACATCCTACGCCTAGAAATACACTATCTAAATGGTTACCGCAATCCTCTAAGGATATTGCGAAGCCGATTGGACATCCTTTCAGCTTGAATCCTTTAAGGGATGGAGCGATTCGATCCTCTAATAAATAGAGGAAAGGACGTATTAATCCAATGTGATAGTACCGCTGGCTATTGCATGAATCGAGAATGTAACGACAACTATAAGAGTTGATTTTATGAGAATATGGATTATATAGTGTCTGAAACGAGTTTCCATTAGTCCTTTGACGAAAGGATTGATAAGAAGATGTGAATACATCTTAGGGATGAGGTTTATGCTCATTGAGATTAAGTCATCTATGATGGATACCCAACCTAGAAATAGGTTCAAAGGGACTAGACGAAGTCATAGGTGATATGGAGATGCGAGAATCATGCTTTTGAAAAATTCATCCCACGGCATGATATCCTGAAACGAGTAAAGGTTGAGTTTAATTTTTTATTTTAAAATTTTAAACTCCTAATGATGTTTATATCTCTATTTAGAGTGGGGTACACTCAGGAGTACTCTTGATAGACTCACCTATATGAATGTGAAAGTGTGGCCGCTTTCTATGAGAATATGGGCAGTTCTCTAGATCATTCATTAAAATGGGATACAAGCGCAGGGCCGTAATGTGCTGGCTTTAGACTTTACACTAGTATAGTCGTGTGTGTTGAGTAATCTTTTTATCTCCTAGAGTTCAAGACTTATGTTCACTCTATGGTCGATTTTAAGAGAGCCTATTAACACTACGTAGAGGTTCAAGTCGCGAGACACCTTTGCTTATGCACAACTCTGTACGTTCTTGCTCAATGTTTTAAAAATATAAGTGGGGGATTGTTGAGAATATATGTTTTAAAACATAAATTAATTTCCCATTAAAATTGTTTTAATACTCATAAAGTTTTTCATTAAAAAATAAATTATTTTAGTCATTAAAGTTTTGACCGTTTCATTTTTATGGGTGTTAATTGTGTGAGTTATGGCATAATTAATTTTCATTAAACTCTTTGAAACCCTTTACTATAAATCAATTTTTGGTTGGAAAATTAAATAAGAGTTGAATGTATTTTATGTTTTTGTTTTAACAAGAGAAAAGGGTTTTTGTGAAAGAAAACAATGTGTGAGCATCATTTGTTTTCTAGAGTGATTCGAGCAAGAATGAAAGTGTAGAAGTTTCACATCCTCTCACCGTGCAAGAGTGATTGTGTAAGAGATTGATCTCGGCTGTTTTATCCTGGGACGACGCGTCATTGAAGAACCGCTTGCACAATCTTGGGCAGAGCCGCGAAACGTCTTAAAGAAAGCGACCTAGTCCGCGACTCAGCCATAACAATTGTTTCGTGTTTGATTTTTATTTGTTTTGCAGGCATAATTCAGCAATTGTTCCAACAGTGTGTAAAGTAAATAGACAGTTAATACCAAAAGTGCACAAGACATCATATTTATCTCCATGGATGGTGTTCTCTAGAGACCACAGTTATTCTACCTTTGATGTCATGAACCCGATGTATAATAATGAGAACTACGTCATGAACCTGTCCGATGCAGCAGGATCTACAATCCGTTTTCAGAAGGACGGATGGCTACTAATCACAAGAAATCATAACATATTTTTCTTCAATCCCTTTACACGAGAGACTGTGAAACTTCCAGACATGGACAGGGCTAATTATTT
>JAJJWW010018880.1:54192-195913 GCA_023531295.1 Papaver armeniacum
CATCACCTTGTAGTGATATTTCATAAAGCTTATTCTCCATCTTCTCGCACTCCATTAAGCCTTGTCCACTGGCTTTGATTTGAAATTTTGATCATGAGATGCTTTTACATTCAAGTATATCTCCTATATATAAAAATGAGTTGTTCGAAGAAGCTAATTCAACACCAAGCAGAATGACTTCGCTCTTAAGTTTCCATCGTGCAAATTTATTAAGTATTATATACTCCCTCCGTTCCATTTTGGATGATGTTTTTGGAGTTTTCACGCAGATTAAGGAAGAGAGAGATGTGAAGATTTTCCATCTATACCCTTGAAAAAAGTCTTTAAACATTAATTGCTATTAGTGCATTTGAAGATTAAACCAGAATTCCAAGACAAAATGTAAAGGGTATTATTGGTAGTTTTGTTAAAAAATAACCTAAAATATCATCTAAAATGGAACGGAGGGAGTATAGTTTTACATAATGGACCCTTGCTGGACTTGACTATTTTTAGACCATACTGTAGGTGACGGCACTCGTTCTTAAAAAAAATTCAAAAGAAAGCAGTCTCTCACCTGCTACATTCTTTTCGTTCCCATCCATGGTCGGCTTAAAACATGCCCACCATATATGGCAAAAGTGATTCTTATATGGCTATCGTTTTTTAAAAAAAAAAAAAAGAGAGAGAAAAACTTTAGTTCTTCAACAACACAAAAACAAAATTCACTATTTATCTCATAGATTTTTTTGTGAGTCCCGGTAAGGCCACGGAGGACAGCACGAGTTCTTTTTGTGTGAGAGCGTTTTTGCTGGGTTTTCTGTTGGCCGTTTTTTTCTTAGTCTGTTGAAGACTTTTTTCGAATAGCTCGATGGTTTTGCCTTATATATATTTCCCAAACCAAAGCTATTCAAATGATTCTGTAGTTTTTCACAATCTAATGGTCTTGCCCTTACTTTTTGTTTGATATGTTTCTACTTTCTACTAATTCACCTTTGTTTGATATTCACTCAATTAGAGAATAAAGCTAAATCTAGCATTAGATGGAAATGTTAAATGATAACTTCAACTTGGTGCACTAATAATGTTTAAATAATTAATGGTGGTGGCTAGACAATGGCCTTGAACTTTTGGCGATTGTGAAAATGGTATTGATTCCATTTAAATCGTTGTAAAATATAATACTATAACCACAACCGGAAAACTGATACTATAATAACAGGCTAGCTTTCGGTTGGTGTAAAACGATTTTCATCTATTTTTCTTTTTGTAATGATGTTTTGCTTGGTAAAGAATAACAATGTGAACGTGAATTTGGGGGGGTAAAAGTTGGTCTCAAAAAGTGGGTAGCGCAGTATTAGTTGTTGCTTACTTCTAGGGCTAGAAGCATCCACAATGGGCCAATGGGAAGAACATTTGTCGCAGATTGTCAACTTCATAATGGCAACTTTGTCATCTGAACAAATTTTGAACTTACCAGGCTTAAAGTACCAATTCACACTCGAAGAGCATCCGGATATTCTGGCATTGCCTTCTATCACTACTCTTTCTTTTCTATTTTATTCATAATCTTTTTTATTTTATTTTATATTATCATAATCTTTATACGATATGCCTACCAAGATCACATCAAACATTTCCTCTTAGGCCTTATATGCTTAGTATATATTTAATCAAAATTCTTCTCTTCGCATTTACTTTGTTAAAGCTTCCAATCAGCATTATACTATGCAAAGATAACGAGACTATATAATATTATCTGTTCCAGAAAAACAAAATATAAAATCTTATGGAATGTCTCATTCATATTACTCTAAACATTTTCTTTTGCTCCTGACTCTACTTGTGATAGATGCTTCCTTATCGCCTTCAAAAAGTTAATCGAAATTAATTAATGAATTGGGAATATAACAGAAACCAAAAGTAGAAACAGGATTGTTGTTGCCGTCCAACCAATCAACCACATTAATAAGGCCGGATATTTTTATTATATTTTCCAAAAAACGTTTTGGTTCTTTTATCAGTGGTTGTCAACAATACCTGCAACTTTTTAATTTCACTGTAATTATTGGAAATCCAGTAATACACTCAAAAGGAAGGTAACCAAGATCTAAGACATGTTAAGCAGTATAAACTAGAAAATCTTTATTTATGAATCAACTAAGGAAATAAAATACAAGTTCTTGAATACAGAGAAACTCTAATCTCTTCTCTAAGCTAAGCTCTCCCCTCTCTCCAAAATCCGATCCCCTATACATTGCCCAAGGACCTCTATTTATAGGCCAACTAACCCTAATGGGGCACAGCTCATTTTACTTTATCACGTTCTCGCGGAGGTGCTTTATACTTCGCCTGGACCCTTTCCATAAAGTTTTTCCCATTCTTTCGCTACCTTCACATGGGTTTGTCGGGACACCTGTCTCTTTTCTTGCTCCATAATTTATCTACTTCGCGGCTTTTCTTTTCAACCAAGTTACCGTACTTCGCCCTTTCGGTTTCGTCGTTGATATCTTGTTGGGTACTCTTTTGTATCTTAGATTCTTCGGGTGAGTCCCGTCACTTCTATATGCATCCCCTTTGTACTTCGCATGACTAATCAGTGACAAAGTAACTCTGACATTCGAATCGACAAGTCCCTGACTGGGATCTTTGAGTGAGATCTCTAGCCATACTTCTTCACTTTATGTTTGACACGTGGAGAGCCTATTTCGCGTACCTACAATCACATCAGTAAAGTAGAAACTATCTACGGAAGTCTTGATCAATTATTCACCTCAAGTAGAAGACTTTTTACCTTTTACCGAAAAAAAAAAAAAAAAAAAAAAAAAAAAAACATCCAAACCCTAGCAAGATAAACCAAATCCGAAATGGGATTTCATTTCTTTCCTTTAATCTGTTGAGGCCTTGAGGGATTACAGTTTTCTGTAAGATTTAATGTTGTTGGTACCGATATCGTGAGCTTTGACCCTCTTCTCTTCTGCCTTTTTGAATTTTCAAACCCTAAAATTGTTTCACGCTGGTGATGATTTGCGTCTATTGGTGTGATGATTTGGGTATATTATTGTGGGAATCATGGGGTTTCTTGTTCTTTGCTTGGGTTAATCGTAGATGTCTTTAGGGAGAAAAGAACTTGGGCGGTTTTCGGCAAACTGCTATATCTTCTCCTCAAGAGTAACTTTTTACTTCAAGTTTAGAAGTTCAATTAAGAAACCATTTTCATTCGTATTCAATGTTCTGAAAACCGGCCCGGAAGTTAAACCGGAAAGTTTACTGGGTCAGGTTCAAACGAGATAACCAGTGGTTCAACCCGGGTTTACTGGTTCAGTTAGTCAGAGATGATGTATCTGTTTAACACGTGTTGACGTGGGGAGGGGACGGACGAGGATTGATACTTCCATTACGTGTATTCATCGGACGTGTTTGCATCGAAAGAAGAAATCTCTTTGCATAAAAAATTGTTTTATCTTGTTTACTCTCTATGTTCTTGAGAGAGAATAGTAGAGCCGACACTCCACCACCTCTCTTGTTCTCCCCTTTTTCTGTTTTTCCTTCTTCTTTTTCCCGGTTCGTTTTCATTGTAAAACTTTAATTGTTTGTTTCTCACCGTGATACTGTTGGAGTTGTTAGTCGTGTCAAGTCTGTTGGTCGAGTCTTTAGCATCAAATAAAGTCCTATTGTTAAGGATTTTAGTTATTGATTTAGTCAGTTACCAGTAGCTCCACTACTGAGTCATGTTAGTTATGATCCTATTTTGTAGTTCTTGTAAGGCTATTTAAAGCCATCTTTGTTCTGCTTTTAATCATCAAGTAATAAACCAAGCTTTCAACATTTCTGGTCTCAAGAATTGGTATCGAGAGCCAGCATTTAGCGCAGTTAAGGAAAAACAGTGAGTCTTTCTCTTGAGTGTGTGAGTTTTCAGAGTGTGAGAACTGAGGAAGAAACAGTTGAGTGTTTTTGAGTGAATGTCAAGCATGGCAACAGAGAGCAATTTCGTGCAACCATCAATTCCAAAGTTTGATGGGTTCTATGATCATTGGTCCATGTTAATGGAGAATTTTCTCGAGATCAAAAGAGTATTGGGGGATAGTACAAGAAGGAATTCGGTTTGCACCGGAAGAGAAAGGCTGCGAAGCTCGGGTGAAGGCGTACAATGATGCGAAATTGAAGGATTTAAAGGCAAAGAACTATTTGTTTCAGCTATTGATTTAACTGTCTTACAGACTATTCTCGACACTTTGGATCTGCAAAAGCTATTTGGGATTCAATGAAGAAGAAACATCAAGACACGCAACGCATTCAACGTGCTCAATTACAGGCTCTTAAGAGGGATTTTGAGGTGCTTGGCATGAAGGCAGGAGAGTCAGTGACTAGTTATTTTGCTCGAACATTAACTATTGTCAACAAGATGCGACAGCACAAAGGCAAGATCAGTGAGGAGGATGTTGTTGAGAAAATACTAAGGTCTATGACTCCAAACTTTGCATATGTAGTTTGTTCAATTGAGGAATCAAAAGATCTCAGTACCCTCTCAATTGATGAACTTCAGAGCAATTTGTTGGTTCATGAACAACGTATGAATGCCCATGTTGAGGAAGAACAAGCCTTGAAAGTTACATATGGTGAAGCTTCCAGAGGTAGAGGACGTGGTGGATTCCGTGGACGAGGAAGAGGCAATGGAAGGCACAATTTTGATAAATCAACAATTGAGTGCTTTGGGTGTCACAAACTGGGACATTTCCAGTATGAATGTCCAAATAATAAAGCTGGGGAAAAAGCACATTATGTTGAGACGAAGAGGAGATGTTGTTGATGGATTACATAAAGTGAAAAGGTGAAAGAACATGATGAGGTCATTATGTGGTATCTCGACTCATTTTGAAAGCAATCATATGTGGGGGAAGAAGGAGTTGTTCTCAACCATGGATGCAAACTTGAGAGACAAGAAATTGGGTGACAACTCAAGAATGAAAGTAATGGGAAAATGTAATATTGTTATGATGGTGAATGGTATAACTCAAGTCATTACAGGTGTGTTTTATGTTCAGATTTGACTAATAATCATTGAGCATTGGACAACTTGCTCGTAAAGGTTTGAGAATCGTGATTGAAGATGGGTGGTGTGAGATATATCATCGTCAGAGGGGTCTTATCACAGAAATTGAGATGTCATCAAACCGCATGTTCAAGCTGTATGCAAACATAAAGCGAAAGGAGCAGATGTGTCTCTCTATTACTGAGGATGTTGCTCAGCTGTGGCATCGACGATATGGTCATCTCAATCAAAAGGGTCTGAGAATATTGCAAACGAAGGGGATGGTGAATGGTCTGCCCTCTCTTGGAGACATGACAAAGGTATGTGAAGCATGCCTATTAGGCAAACAACACAGAATGCCATTTCCGAAAGAAACTGCATGGAGAGCAACACAAGCTCTCCAACTTGTGCATGCTGACATATGTGGACCAATCAAACCAGTATCCAACAGTGGGAAGAGGTACATCATTACTTTTATTGATGATTTTAGTCGAAAAACATGGATATATTTTCTTGTTCAAAAGTCTGAAGCTTATGACACTTTTAAGATGTTTAAAAGTCGAGTAGAGAAAGAAAAAGGTATGTCAATTAAGTTTCTTAGATCTTGATCAGTGGAGGAGAATTCACTCTAAGTGAATTCAACAAATTTTGCAGCAACAACGGAATCCAGAGACAGCTCACGGCCGCATATACTCCACAGAACGGTGTTGCTGAAAGAAAGAATCGAACTATTATGAATATGGTTCGTAGTTTGCTTGTTGAGAAGCAAATTCCAAAGACTTTTTAGGCGGCGTAGCGATTGGTGGGCGATCCATGTGCAGAATCGAAGTCCTACGGTTGCAAAGTGAAAAACAAAACTCCAGAGGAAGCTTGGAGTGGAATTAAACCATCAGTCCATTACTTTCGAGTCTTTGGTTGTGTCTCTCATGCTCATGTACTTCGATAAAGAGGCGCACTAAACTAGACAACAAAAGCATGAAGTGTGTTCTTCTTGGTGTTAGTGAAGAGTCAAAGGCTTATCGATTATATGAACCAATATCTCAAAGAATCATTGTAAGCGAGAGATGTTGTGTTTGAAGAGGATGCTAGTCTCGCGGTGGGACAAGCAACATGAGCAAGCTATTGGTTGATTTAGAATGTGAAGAAGACGAAGAAGATGCGGTTATTACTGATTGATAGAGATGTGACAATTAGGCAGTTCTTTGTAGAAGAACAACCAAGACCCGATACACCACAAGATTCAAATTACTCCTCAAAATACTCTCTCAAGACCCGATCATGAAAGACATCATCACCACAAGGCAGGATAAGACGACCACCTACTTGGATGGGGGAATACACAAGTGGAGAAGGACTCTCGGATGAAGATGAAGATGCATCATTCTTTGCAATGATGGCCACATCAACAGATCCAGTCCATTTTGAAGAAGCAGTCAAAAGTGCGTCTTGGAGGACAGCAATGGATGTTGAAATTGCTGCCATAGAAAAGAACAACACTTGGGAATTGACCAGTTTACCTGATGGTGCAAAGATGGTGGGAGTAAAGTGGATTTATAAGACAAAGCACAATGAGCATGGTGAAGTTGAGAAGCTTAAAGCTCGATTTGGTTGCAAAGGGCATTCTCAAGAGTATGGTGTAGACTACACTGAAGTATTTGCACCTGTGGCAAGGTTGGAGACAGTGAGATTGGTAATTTCAATTGCAGCTCAGAAAGAATGGAATATATATCAACTTGATGTTAAGTCGGCTTTTCTGCATGGTGAGCTCAGTGAAGATGTGTTTGTTGCTCAACCTCCTGGCTACAAGATACAAGGAGCAGAAGACAAGGTATACAAGTTGAAGAAGGAATTATATGGACTCAAACAAGCTCCACGAGCTTGGTACAACCGCATAGAGTCTTATTTTGCCAAAGAAGGGTTTGTGAAATGCCCTTATGAACACACACTCTTCATAAAGTTGGGAGAGGCAGGTAAAGTTTTGATTGTGTGTATTTATGTTGATGATTTGATATTCACTGGCAATGATGAAAGTTTATTGGTTGAGTTTAAGAACTCAATGATGCAAGAGTTTGATATGGTGATCTTGGCAAGATTAGTTATTTTCTTAGTATAGAAGTCATGCGAGAAAGGTGATGGTTACTTCATACATCAAAAGAAATACCTGAAGAGATTCTTGAAAAGTTCGGTATGAATAGCCGCAATTCGAGTTCTTAATCCAATTGTCCCAGGTTCTCAACTTCACAAGGATGAGCAAGGAAAAAGAGTAGATAGCTGTCAGTACAAACAACTCATTGGCAGTCTTATGTACTTAACAGCAACACGGCCAGATGTTATGTTTGTGGTAAGTCGTTTAAGCGGTTATGGATTGTCCTGCGAACTTCATTATAATGCAGCCAAAAGAGTTCTGCGTTATTTGAAAGGGACAATCGATTATGGAATTATTTCAGGAAGGGAGGGAGGGACTGAAGAATTAGAGAGCTATACTGACAGTGACTATGCAAGTGATGTGGATGATCGCAAGAGCACATCAGGTTATGTTTTCTGTAAGAGTTCTGGAGCTGTGTCTTGGTTATCAAAGAAGCAACCTATAGTTACATTATCTACAACGGAGCGCGAGTTTGTTGCAGTTGCTTTGCGAGCGCAACACAAGCGGTATGGTTACGAAGAATATTGGAGTATTTGAACCAGACACAAATTAGTGAACATCTTTTGTCATTTTCTCGTGACAGTGATTCAGCTATTGCTTTGTCAAGAAATCCTGTTCTACACGGGCGTTGTAAACACATAGATGTCAAGTTTCATTTTCTTCGTGATCTTACAAGTGATGGTGTCATCAAACTAGTTCATGTTCCTAGCCAAGATCAAGTTGCAGACATAATGACAAAGCCGCTGAAGCTGAATGCTTTTGTAAGAATCATAGGCTTGATGGGAATGTGCTCTGAAGCAATGTTAAACTGAATAACAAGTTTTCAGTTTAAGGGAGGGAATGTTGGAGTTGTTAGTCGTGTCAAGTCTGTTGGTCGAGTCTTTAGCATCAAATAAAGTCCTATTGTTAAGGATTTTAGTTATTAATTTAGTCAGTTACCAGTAGCTCCACTACTGAGTCATGTTAGTTATGATCCTATTTTGTAGTTCTTGTAAGGCTATTTAAAGCCATCTTTGTTCTGCTTTTAATCATCAAGTAATAAACCAAGCTTTCAACATTTCTGGTCTCAAGAGATACAGACTAAAGAGAAATAAGGTTTGAAATAATTGCTTCCTATTACTATCCTTCTTTTTTTTCCTTAATTAGATTTGTAATTTGATGAGATCTAATTCCTTTTTTCTTTGTAAATTTTGCAGGCACAAAAAGAAGATCAAAAAAGAATAGTAGATCAAGACTGAGAAGAAATCAAAGGCTTATTGATCAAATTGTAACAAATATAAATTTTAACAAAGATTTAAATCAAATAAAGGAGATTAAAAATATTATGTTATTTTTGTTGAAAGATTTGTTTCTTTCTACCATCTATGTAAGTTTAAATTTTGAACAGGGGTTTCTGTTTTGACATACGTGAAGGAGTGAAGAAGATTAAAACAAAAAAGGTTCTTTTTAGATTTTTCAGGAAGGAACGAAGGATACTGGGTCGATCTTTTTAGACAGTGTTGGGTCGTACGATTCACGGTCAACCCGGCCGGGTCATCCTTTTTTTTTTTTAAAGAGCGGTTTTTAGCAAAATTGATGGGTTAGTGATGAACCAACCCAGAAATGTGACCGAGTCACGGGTTTACTGGGTCGACCGGCCGGTCGGGTCCGGTTTTCAGAACACCGTTCGTATTATTGTCTGTTTTAACGGAGTTCTCTCAGATATGGAGTATGTTATATGTTTGAGGGGTTGAACTTGATTTCTTGGCTGTTATTTCCAAACTTCAAATTTATCCGCGCTTGCTAATGTTTAGCTTGTGTCCGTGGGTTTCATGGCGCGGCAACGTCGACCGCGGATGATTTGCATGAGGAAATTTTAGTGAAAAGATATGGTTATGCCTTTTATATATGGGAATTTTAATAAAGTACCCCGCTTTATTGACCCTAACAAAATTAATACCCCTGATATTTAAAATTTTCTAAAATGCACTCCTCGTTAGATTTTCGGTCTGGCCTTACTAAAATTGGTCATGTCTCGTTTACCTGGTCAAGAAATCAATTATAATTACTTAACTACCCTGTCTTTTTCTACTACCCTAATAACACAACACCTCCTCCATTCATTCTTCTCCTTCTTTATCACTGTCCGCTTCCTTTCTCTCTTCTGGTTTCATATTCTTCTTCAAAATCTCACATCGCCGAACAACAACAATCCGATTCTTTCCTTTAAACACGAGTTTGGTTTTTTAAATGAAGTTAACATTGAAGTTAGGGTTTGATGTTGGTTTGATTTGTGATGAATCATCATCTGTTGGTAGCAGATTTGATGGTTTAGAATGTAAACATGTGTTAGGGCTTGTAGATTATGTTAAGAGTGATGTTGTGTTTAACGGAATTCATGAGAAACTTGGTATGTGGTAAACTGAAATTTGGGTTTTCATGAAAGTGAAATTGATTCTGATTTTAGGGGTTTCTACTGAATCTGATGGTGGTGAAGGAAGAATGGGAGAATTGGGTTTAATCTGATTCCAATGGAGCTTTTAAATTTTCTGTTGATTAATTTAGGAATTTTAGTAATTAGGGTTCTCTGATTCTTTGTATTTAAGTTTTTTTTTTCTTTTCTGATTTCATTAAATTGATTCAATTTAAGATATGGGTTTGTATTAATTTGTGTGTGAATGTTTGTTTTATTCTGACCTCAACCGAGAGACACAGATTGGATCTGTGATAGAGAGGAAAGAGATGATTCATTGAAAGAAAAGAAAGGGAGAAGATTGAAGAAATTTAATTACTGTGAGATTAGAACAATTGGATAAAGAAGGTTACGACATTTTTCCGTTAAAGCTTACCACCGATTCGATAAGAAAAGGAAGAGATTAAAGGGGGTTTTGAGGTGATATGTGTTGGCGTAGTTGGATTTGTAATGGGTTGAGCTGATTACAACAGATGAATTCGAGATTCAGTTGTTGTACAAAAGGGTTGAAATGGTGAAGCTAAGAGATACGAATGGGTTTGCTACGGTGGTAATTTGAAGTAATTATAAAGGGTTTTGTTTGATTTAACACCGGTGATTGATGACAGTGATTAAATGGGTGTTTTCCGTTCAAGTTTACATCGAGAATGGAGAAAGAAGATGGTGGTGCTATTGATTCGAGATGATGACGTGGTTAAATCAACAAGGACAAGGAGGATATGGAAGTTAGGGTTAGGTTGATTCAGATATAAAAATTCTTGGATCTAATGGGTTAAGTTTACAGGATGCAATACAAAGAAGCTACATATGGTTTTGTGATCTTGAGCTGAACTGAGAAGAATTGGTAGCATGAGTTGTTCAGTGAAGATGGTTGTGCATCGTCGTGACTCGACTCGGCGATTCAAGTGGATTCAACTCTACTCAGTAGGAAGGACTTTTTAGACTTTTTGACACTGCCACCTAAGCGTTAACGTCTGCTAACTGATGTTTACCGTTTTCTGAATAAAACGGTCAAGGGAAGGGCACTTTAACAAATTTCTAAAAAACGGGGGCATTTTTTAGTGTAATGTGAAGAGCAGGGGTACTTTATCAAAAAGCCCTTTATATATACCCCGGTATCGTATGAGAAACTAGTAAGCACTGTCGATTAATTGGGCCAAAATAAAACGAAGATCTGATAAAAATGCTGGTGTAACAAAAGTAGCTGAAAGTATGTCACTAAGGCTTTTGGAACAAAACTATTGCAATTGATCATCAGAGACCTACTGCTGAAATGGGATGACACCATTGTAAATATTTCTGATCCAGAGATACCCAGGACTCGTAGCGAACCCTCACTTTTTGGAGATGGTTCCTGTCTTGATTTTTCTCGAAAATGTAGTTTTAACTATTCTCAACACTTTCTTTACGTTAGTTCTTTGTACCTATACAGAATAGAGTTTTCGACCCACTTATACGTAGAATCATGAGATTTTTAATTTTCATAAGATATCTATGGTGGTGTATTATTCATGAGTTAAAAGCTTGAGAAAAATCAAACTTCAGATGAGAAATGCTTTCACCATGTTGGGTGCTTAGTTTCTAATGAAAGACTATTAGCATTTTTCACCAAAGAGTTCAGATTGTCAATGGCTTCACCAGTCTAAGAAAAACAATTCAAAGTTCTTATCCGTTGGTCGATTTCTATATTGTTGTTTTCACCAAAATATCCACTTTTGAAGTGGCAAACAACTTTGGTAAGTCACTTCTCTATGTTCGGTCGAGAACGATGAATCCATCCCTATTTTGGCATATTATATGCGTACCTTGGCTACGAAATCGAAACCTGATCGGGAGTGGACTACTATAATTCGGAAACTTGGTAAGAACGATGAATCCATCCATTTACAGGTAAAATTCCTTCGAAATATTCCATGAAACCTTAAACAAACCATATTCTGGCATATTGTACGCATATCCGGCTCGAGATCGAAACACTGGCGTGATTAGACTACTACAAGTCGAAACTTCGTAAGAACGATGAATACATCCATTTACGTGTAAGATTCCTTGAAATATTCCTGAAACCTTAAACAAACCCTATTCGGCATATTGTATCGTACTTGGCTCGAGATCGAAACACAGTCGGGAGTGAACTACTATAATTCGGAAACTTGGTAAGAACGATGAATCCATCCATTTACAGGTAAAATTCCTTCGAAATATTCCATGAAACCTTAAACAAACCATATTCTGGCATATTGTACGCATATCCTGGCTCACGAGAGCGAAAACAGCCGTGATTAGACTACTCTAAGTCCGAAACTTCGTAAGAACGATGAATACATCCATTTCTGGTAAGATTCCTTGAAATATACCCAGAAACCTTAAACAAACCCTATTCTGGCATATTGTATGCGTACTTGGCTCTGAGATCGAAACCTGGTCGGGAGTGAACTACTATAATTCGGAAACTTGGTAAGAACGATGAATCCATCCATTTACAGGTAAAATTCCTTCGAAATATTCCATGAAACCTTAAACAAACCATATTCTGGCATATTGTACGCATATCCTGGCTCTGAGATCGAAACCTGGCAGTGATTAGACTACTCCAAGTCTGAAACTTGGTAAGAACGATGAATACATCCATTTACAGGTAAGATTCCTTCGAAATATTCCCTGAAACCTTAAACAAACCCTATTCTGGCATATTGTATGCGCACATTGGCTCTGAGATTAAAACCTGGTCGGGACTGGACTACTAAAATTCGGAAACTTGGTAAGAACGATGAATCCATCCATTTACAAGTAAGATTACTTCGGAATATTCTCTGAAACCTTAAACAAACCCTATTCTGGCATATTGTATGCATACCATGGCTCCGAGATCAAAACCTGGTCGGGAGTGGACTACTATAATTCGGAAACTTGGTAAGAACGATGAATCCATCCATTTACAAGTAAGATTCCTTCGATATATTATCTGAAACCTTAAACAAACCCTATTCTGGCATATTGTATGCGTACCTTGGCTCTGAGATCGAAACCTGGTCGGGAGTTGACTACTATAATTCGGAAACTTGGTAAGAACGATGAATCCATCCATTTACAGTAAAATTCCTTTGAAATATTCCATAAAACCTTAAACAAACCATATTCTGGCATATTGTACGCATATCCTGGCTCTGAGATCGAAACCTGGCCGTGATTAGACTACTCTAAGTCTGAAACTTCGTAAGAACGATGAACACATCCATTTACAGGTAAGATTCCTTCAAAATATTCCCTGAAACCTTAAACAAACCCTATTCGGCATATTGTATGCGTACCTTGGCTCTAAGATCGAAACACAGCCGGGAGTGGAATACTATAATTCGGAAACTTGGTAAGAACGATGAATCCATCCATTTACAGGTAAAATTCCTTCGAAATATTCCATGAAACCTTAAACAAACCATATTCTGGCATATTGTACGCATATCCTGTCTCTGAGATCGAAACACAGTATTGATTAGACTACTCTAAGTCTGAAACTTCGTAAGAACGATGAATACATCCATTTACAGGTAAGATTCCTTCGAAATATTACCTGAAACCTTAAAAAACCATATTCTGGCATATTGTACGCATATCCTGGCTGTGAGATCGAGACCTGGCCGTGATTGGACTACTCTAAGTCCGAAACTTCGTAAGAACGATGAATACATCCATTTACAGGTAAGATTCCTTCGAAATATTCCCTGAAACCTTAAACAAACCATATTCTGGCAGATTGTACGCATACCCTGGCTCCGAGATCGAAACCTGGCCGTGATTGGACTACTCTAATTCGGAAACTTCGTAAGAACGATGAATACATCCATTTATAGGTAAGATTCCTTCGAAATATTCCCTAAAACCTTAAACAAACCATATTATGGCATAATGTACGCATACCCTGGCTCCGAGATCGAAACCTGGTCGGGAGTGGACTACTATAATTCGGAAACTTGGTAAGAACGATGAATCCATCCATTTACAAGTAAGATTCCTTCGAAATATTCTCTGAAACCTTAAACAAACCCTATTCTGGCATATTGTATGCGTACCTGGCTCTGAGATCGAAACCTGGTCGGGAGTGGACTACTATAATTCAGAAACTTGGTAAGAACGATGAATCCATCCATTTACAGGTAAGATTCCTTCGAAATATTCCCTGAAACGTTAAACAAACCATATTTTGGCATATTGTACGCATATCCTGGCTCCGAGATTGAAACGTGGACATGATTAGACTACTCTAAGTCCGAAACTTCGTATGAACGATGAATACATCCATTTACAGGTAAGATTCCTTCAAAATATTCCCTGAAACCTTAAACAAACCATATTTTGGCATATTGTACGCATATCCTGGCTCCGAGATCGAAACATGGCCGTGATTAGACTACTCTAAGTCCGAAACTTCGTTAGAACGATGAATACATCCATTTACAGGTAAGATTCCTTCGAAATATTCCATGAAACCTTAAACAAACCACATTCTGGCATAAGTACGCATACCACGGCTCCGAGATCAAAACTCGCCGTGATTGGACTACTCTAGGTCGAAACTTCGTGAAGAACGATGAATACATCCATTTACGGGTAAGATTCCTTCGAAATATTCCCTGGAAACATTAAACAAACCATATTCGCATAATGTACGCATACCACGGCTCGAGATCGAAAACCCGACGTGATTGGACTACTCTAAGTCATAAACTTCGTAATAACGATGAATACATCCATTTAGGTAAGATTCCTTCGAAATATTCCTTGAAACCTTAAACAAACCATATTCTGGAATATTGTACGCATATCCTGGCTCCGAGATCGAAACTCGCCGTGATTGGACTACTCTAAGTCCGAAATTTCATAAGAACGAAGAATCCATCCATTTATCGGTAAGATTCCTTTGGAATATTCCACAAAACATTAAACCAACCCTATTCGGCATATTGTATGCAAACCCTGGCTCCAAGATCGAAACCCGCCGACAAGTGGACTACTATAAGTCGAAAATTTCAGAAGAGCGATGAATCCATCCATTTACAAGTAATATTCTTTTGTAATATTCCCAAACATTAAGCAAAACATATTCTAGCATATTGTATGCAAACCACAGCTCCGAGATTGAAACCGGCCAGGAACGGACTAGTATAAGTCTCGAGAGTTCAAGAACGATGAATACAACCATTTTCGAGTAAGATTCCATGGTAATATTCTCGAAACCTTCAACACACACGAATTCATCAACTTGAGAAAGAAAGCGCTTCGAGATCGAAACTCGCCATGAGCGGACTAATATAAGTTTGAAAGTTCGCAAAGACGATGAATCTAACCATTTACGGGTAAGATTCCATGGAATATTCTCGAAACCTTAAACACACGTAAATTCGTCAACTTTGAGAAAGAAAACGGCCCGGATCGAAATGTGTCCATGAGCGGACTACTATAAGTCCGAAAGTTTGCAAAGACAATGAATCCAACCATTTACGGGTAAGATTGCATGGGAATATTCTCATAAACCTTAAACACATACAAATTCGTCAACTTCGAGAAATAAACTTGCACCGGGATCAAAACTTGGCCATGAGCGGACTACTATAAGTCTGAAAATTCGGAAAGACGATGAATCCAACCATTTACGGGTAAGATTCCATGGGAATATTCTTAGCAGAAGTGAATAAAATTTAGCGAAGTGAGAAAAATTTAACATAAGTGTTTATACCTCAACGACAACTCTTATAAAGGTTGTCAATAGCGATGAAAAGAAAATTTAGCGAAGTGAGAAAAATTTAGCGTAGTGAGAAGTTTTTTGCGAAGTGAATAAAATTTAGCGTAGTGGGAATTTTTTTAAGTGAGAAAAATTTAGCCGAAGTGTTTATACCTTTACGACGACTCTTAAGGGGTTGTAGAAGGTCTATTTATCCTTTTTCTTCTTATCTTTTCCATCTCCCATCATAACCATCCATTTACATCATAATCGTCCATTTATTTCTTTTCCTTAACATGTTTTTCCTTATCACTTTTTTATAAAAGTAAATGTAAAATATAAGCATACATGCATGTAAATGTGGAATGGTGGTTGAAATCCAAGTCTTAGACGAGAGGAGGTTGGAGTTCAATTCACCTTAGCCTCATTTTTTTTTCAAAGTCAATTTATCATTTTACAACTCTTGTAAAGGTTGTGAATGTTGATTAAAAGAAAAAGCACAAATCTACCAGTATTGTGAATCCAGCAGGATGGTTGACATCTTGTGCTAACACCTAGTAAGCTTGGGTTCGATTCTCTACAAGAACATTTTTCAAATTTTTTTTCTTATCTTCAACGACTCTTATTAGTGTTGTGTTAAAATCATTCACTACCTTTAGGATATGAGTCGTAAATTCTAAAGGTGGTCACTTCTCTATGCAACCCTTTTCACACAACAAGTTGTGGTTCTGATTCTCGTCACTACTCTTAGGAACTCGTTGGTCCTAAGAGTTGGACATATTTTACTTTGACAACGCTTTTGTTGGAAAAAGTTGTAAAACATACTACATTTTACAACTTTTTAATTTACGAGTTGTCAATCTACAGTTGTAGATTACTAATTTTCCCGTAGTGACTACTCTTCCTGAATCAACTATTCTGGTCTCATCACTTTCCTTGCTTTCCTCCCCAAAACCAACCCATTCTCCTACACTTTGTGACCGAAGCAAGTCTGGAACGGCCATTTCTTGGTTTAGGCCGGACTTGTACAGATTGATCTCTCGAATCTAAAGTACTCCCTTGCAGTACATTGTTTAGGATTTAAATTCGTTTCTCATCCACACACACACACACCCGAAATTACCGAAATCAGCAGAAACCATTTTCACCCACAAACAATTGGCGACCACAGGGGGAGATTGATCTTTCGGTTACAATGTCAATCTTCGACCATCGATCTCATGCTTCGACCCAGACATCAAGATGGGCAGGCGATCCGCTCAAGGATCGACGACTTAGTTACCAGACGACTCGATTATCAGTCATGACACGACAAGGGATGACTGGGGACTTCCTAGAAAATTGAAGCAAACGATCTGCCCGAGAATCAGCGACTCGGTTATCATGCAACTCAATAACGACTAGGGACTTACACCCGGAAGGTTCCCTATTCATCAAGAGACCTCAGAAACCGAGTAAGTCTTACCTAGACAAGATACGTGGTTTTCTATTTCAAGTTTTCATGAGAATGGAAAAACCGATAGTCACGTTATGTTTCATCCCATGTCATCTACAACACACGGTTCCAGGTTTTTCCTGGGATGCCCGCGTCACCTTTAGTCATAACCAAGATAATTTCATTTCCTAAACAATTCATTCCAAAAGAAAAATTCAAAAACCTTCGAGATGACATTTGTCCATCAACCCAAAAAATCCAGAAAATCAAAACCATAAACTAGGCGTTTCATTCGCCTTTCAAAAAAATAAACTGAAAGATAAGAAGTTCCAAAGACAAAAATGTATTCAAGAAAAGTTTTCCAGCAGCGGCTTGCTCCTCTTAGCAAAGGCCTCCCTCGTACTCTGGAGAGCCACCCTTTTCAACTTCATCTGCCTGCATAATTTTTTGAATTCCACTTTCTGCTTCTTCACCATGTCTGGGGAAGGACCTTCGACTGTTTGGGCCAGCAGCTTTTCAACCTCGGAGAAACCTTCGACGAACCAAGAAGTATTGAACTCGAACTCTATGCACATATCGCGATGGAACCTCCATCTTGAGATTACATCCCGAGAAACCGTGTGACCAGTCACGTTACGCATGTCGTCAATCGAAGACAAGGCTTCCTCCACACGCTTGACCAGCGCGTATCGACTAGTTATTTTCTTGGTCGTTGCAATATGACCGTGGCTTTCCCATATCTTGGTGTATAACGCCACATGTTTAGCTAGCACGCTAAATCCCCCAATCAACACGAGATCCTGGGATAAGGAACCGGGTATGGAGGAACAAAGGTGGCGCCGCTGTTGCATCGATGGTGGAAAAGGATTCCTAATAACAATTGCGCCAACATTCACATGAGAAATCTCCGTTGTCTAAGTCACAACAACGCTGCCGCCTTGATCGGCCTCCGTTTCAAAGCTACCAGGCTTGGCTGACACGGCTGGAGACGAACCGTGTCTTCACCGGTTCCATCTCAAGTTCGGAACCAGAAGCCGCTGCGTGATATCGCGGCTTAGACACTCCTCAAAAAAAAAAAAAAAAAAAAAGAGAATGAAGAAGAAGAACCTGAAGAAGAATCACTGATTCGCTTTCAAACCGACTAGAGGAAGATTCATCACTACTATCAGAAGAACTACTCTCGCCATTCTTGGGTTCTGAGCTTTCATCCTTCTTGGGTTCTCCATCGCCGTGAACAGGCTCAGCACCGCCACCCTCCGTCTCGGTAAGGGTCATTTTTTGATAACTTGCAAGCTTGGTAAAGGCATTCACGCTGCCGAGACCCTGGACGAGATGTAAAGGCGGATACTCAGAAAGAAAAACAAGGATATGCACGATCTAACTTAAGTCAAGAGGAAAATCATACGTACCCGCATATTAGAAGAACTAAAAGTCGGTAGAGATGCGGAACCTGACTGGAAACTGCCTGCACGATTTTTAGACCTTCGCTCCTTCGCTTGGGGACTGTCCGCGTCCGGACGGACATATTTTCTTTTGGCTAAAGAAGTATCCCTCAACAACGGATGCTTTGCTAAAATCGCTGCAGAAGGCCTACCACGGGTGTTCTCCACTACGAGCTTCACAAATTCCTGGATGACAAGGAATTCACTCTGCCAGAACGTGTTATACTTGGAAGTAGTCGAAGGATTTCGTTCCGAAAGAAAGAAAGGGAGACTTTTGCCCGACACGAGAACACTAGCATTGATGTGATTTTTATGTTGTTGTAGAAAGTGGTAAGAAAGATGTCGTTCCTCTCAGACTTGTGAAGGAATTTTAGATTCAAATAAAACTAGAAAACTCAAAGAAGGTTGTTCTCAAGATTTTAAGAAGCACCGAGACTCGTGGATTCCACCAAACTCCAATTTTTATGTGATTTAATCTAATCAATATTCGTGCAATTCTTTACGTTTAAAGTGATTCTAATATTTTGCAAAGGTAGATTTTTATAATAACAATTGTATTTGAAAGCATAGAATATCAAAACCTAGGTCTAAGCATAGTCTATCGAAGAAATCACAATCGCTTAGGAAAAATCATTCAATCAATTTTCAATCAAGGCAAATAATCTTAAAAGAGATTGCAAAAATTAATTAAAATAGATATTACACACACATCATGGAAAATTGGCTTCCTCCGTCGCCTCGGCTAAGGGGTTTAGCTCCTCATATTAATCACTTGTTCAAAATATCGGTTCATAGCTCAAAAGTTGATTAAAAGGATGAAAAACAATAAAACAGACTGTTTGCAACGCTGTAATGGCGTTACAAAGAAGCTGTTACAGTGGACCGTTACAGAGACAGACTTAAGCACTGTTGAATTGTCGTTGAATCTACGACCCCAGAAAACGACTGTCCTTGAAGGTATTTTGTTCTTCGTGTTCTTCCCTGTTGCAGCAGCAGAAGAAATTGTTCAACTTGTGATTCTTGCTTCCTGTTCTCTTCTAAACCTCCACAAAGTGTTCGTAACCTTCTATGACTCATACCCAGGCTATATATACACAACAACAACCCTAAAACTCGATTTAATTCCTTCTTTTCTTCGGCAGAAAGTCTCGGACTTTTCTTTCCCTGCCAAGCTTCTCTACGCGTTTCTGAGATTTCCAAATCCTCCCAAACTCTTCCTTAGATAGATACGTATCTTTAGAAAGAATATCTTGCCTCAAATCCCCCGTAACTGCCAAATATAACCAAACAAACCCGTGAAACCTCACCTCCTCTGTTTTGTTTCTCCCGGCTTATCCAGCCCAATTGGTTGGATCAAAATACTCGTATCAACTCTGTTTGGTCAATTAGAGTCCAGCCCAACACAAATATGCGATTAAATCTCCTTGGAACATCTCTAGAATCGAAACACAAATCTGCCAGACGATGCATGCAGTTTCCCGCCAAAACTAATTTTTTGAATTCTTGAAGATGAGGTGCCCCTATCCAGAATAGGGGTGCCTTTAGCATCTGCCTTTGGTGATGCACTGGGGGTGCCACTTAGTAATTTGGGTACCCCTTATCCATAGCGAGAGTCCGAATAGTAGGTGTCCTCCAGGCGCAACTTTTCGAGCCGATTTTTCCAAAAATATTTATTGGCCAAAAATACCTACACACACATAAAACACCATAATAAGTACAAAAATGAGCACTATCAATATAAAGAATCGAGACAAGTTAGACACAAAAATGTGTCTATCAGCATCGAGAACGTCCGGAAGTGAGTCCTCTGGATTTACCAGCTGACGAACGAGAGGGATCCATTGGTCGAAACCCATATGCCGAGCTGCCCGATCAATATTGTAGGAGACTACCTGACACGATCCTCGGAAGAAAGATGGTATATAACCAGACATACAACTTCGCATGAATACAACCTCGCCGACGCCCAGGTTCCCTTCGTCAGAAAGCAAAGACATGTTCGGAGCAGAAGCAAAAGTATTAACCTGGACTATGGATGTACACACTGGGGACCATGGACGAAAATTAACAGTGCACGAATTATCGAGGAAATCAGCCAGGTTTGAGCCAGCTCTTGGACGCCTATTCGACCAGCGAAGTATTCTCGATCCACCCCAAAGTGCGGGGAGTGAAGCCAATGGTTTAGGAGAGTATTTTTTGAAAATGCTCCCATCGCCACGCCTGGAGAAAAGCAACATGAACATACGAGTCCACTTTCATGTAACCATTTGAAGCGCGCATGTCCATAGCCAGATGATCCAAGTGCGTGTACATATAACCGAGAAACAAGCCACTAATGAGGAGAACGACTCCTTTCGCCAATCTTATAGCAAAATTGATGAGTTCGGCCTTATCTCCTTTTTTACCGAGCCATCATCGAAAACATCCCGGGACAACCAAAGAGCCAAGAATGCCGCGACATGGAGTGTACTATTCTTTTGATCCGGTGCCAGCTCATCGGGAAACCATTGAGACTTCCACCAGATATAAAAACATTTCATCTCGTTCTCTTTTCGAACAAACCCTTTTGACTTCGTAACCAGGGCGATACGCATGTTTTCTTCATCATCTGACAGCTTGATGTTAAGGTTTCCTGTCATGGGAAGATTCAACAGGATGGCCACTCTTTCTAAGGATATAGTCATTTCTCCCCACCTGCATATGGCCGTGTGAGTATCCGGACACCACCTGGAGATGAAAGCAACCAAGCCCGAGATGTCTTTCCGAATTTTAAGTGATGCAGAAGCCGCGACAGCATCAATGATTTGCGCCTTGGTCAAACTATCTCTTACACAATCTTGACTTATCATAAATTGCATCCATTCATCAAAGGAACGCAATGGACTCACAGAGATTTTGAAATCAATAAGAGAGGCGGAATACTCTTTCCTCTGAAGACAAAACCGTATTACATTTCCGGGCGGAACCGACCGATCCCCTACCTCACTCTCTGGACCGGTCAGAAGAATCGGTGCATGTTTAAGATGACTTCTCATAGCAGAAACTATCGTGAAGAATTCATCAGCCACGTTTGTCTTGGAATTACCAACATCCTTTGGTACGACAGAAATTGTTGACATCCTAACGAAAATTCTCTTACGTATTTGCTTTCGTCCTCCGAGATAACTACAATGGAGCAATACGAGGAGAAATTATTACGAAAAGTGCATGGAAATTATTTTATCAGACGCAGGGGAGTCGTCCCGGACGCAAACCAAGTGGTTCAAAAATCATTTTACACATATGCGAAGAAATGCGGACTGACAGACTCTGCATCCCCACTTTATGCAGTGGGAAATTAGCGCCCGGCCAAGTAGGCGCGCCTCACCACGGGTACCATGCACACGGCCACACAAAAAAAAAATGGGGGGGGGGGGACCCTGAAAGCTATATTTTCGCAATAAGGGAGTAACAATGCTCGTGCACACCTACTTCGCACGATGGTGAGGCGGTCAACATTGCTACGGTATACACGCCTAAATACTACTATGAGCTCGTGCAAAACATACCTACGGCCCGAATTCACGCCAACACAGAATGCCAACACTTTCTGCAAGGTCATGAAAAAGGTACGCCCACAACTAGGGTTCACAGAGGGGGAAACCCTGAAAGCTAGATTTTCGCAAGAAGGGAGTAACAATGCTCGTGCACACCTACTTAGCACAGTAATTGAGGAGGTCAACATTGCTACGGTATTCACGCCTAAATACTACTATGAGCTCATGCAAAACATACCTACGACCCGAATTCACGCCAACACAGAAGGCCAACACTTTCTACAAGGTCATGAATAAGGTACGCCAACAACTAGGGTTCACACCAACACAAGAAAGCAAAAGGAAGCAAGTTAAATAGGAAGCGCCGGAAGACTACCTAGTCCGCTCGTCCGCTTCACCGTTACCACACAACAAGAGCGAAAAAATATATAATGGAGGCCTGAAGTTAAGTGAGAGTCCGGCCTCCTTTTTATAGACGTGATGCTTGGGAGTTTGAATAAGGAAAGGACTTCCTATTCGAGTCAAGTAAGGAAAAGAGGCAACTGGGCCTGTGAAAATAAATCACCAAGCCGTCCGTGCCATGCCTTGGCCCCACCACGCCAAGCCGTCCGCGCCATGCCTTGGCCCTACCACGCCAAGCCTTTCGTACACGCCTCGCCTTACCAAACCATGCCTCACCTTGGCCCACCGCGCCAATCAGTCAATGCACGCCTTGCCTCACCGGACCGAGCCTTACCGTGACCTCACCAGCACCAACTCGCCGAGCCAGCGTTGACGTTTTCCTAACCCAGCCAAGATGATGAGTGACCAGACTAAACCAACGGTTCTCATCTCACCACTTCTAACGGTCTACACCGCAAATGGAAACTATACAAGGACGCCAACACGGGAAGCAGAAACTCTCTTCACCTCTCGAAAAAGGTTAGTCGGACCTTCTTGACCATCTTATCACGGCTTGTTGTTTCGATTTCCTGTCCTAGCCTATCACCATCTTATGCTTACCACGCAACGAAACTCCCGTTCCGAGCTAAGCATGGGACTTAATGTTGATGGTGGTTTTTAGCTTAGGGTTAAAATCGTAAAACCCTAGCCAGACAATGACGTCACAGGACTTAAACGCATTTATTGAACTCTTTAATATATCTGCGAGAAAATTATTACCAGGGTGCCTTTTTTCTAATTAATTACTAATTAGGGTTTCGATAGGCCAAAACCCTAATTCCCACGCCACATGTGCCAATGGCAAACCGTGCCCGACCACACTGCTTTGCGCCAAGACATGCCAACCATGCTAGCCGCATGATGAGTGCCAAATAGTGCATATTTATACACCTTTTTATTGGCATTTTACTCATCTTTTGCGCTCATAAATCGAGATATTATCCCAGTTACGTATTTTAATTGTTTTCAAGAATAAATATTTGTATTAATTAATTTTGTGTTTTTAGGTAATAAATAAATCTTGGAGAATCGAGAGCCAAAGGAGCAGAGAATTGGAGTCGAGCATCTATGGAGTAGATAGCCAAAGCCCTTAGCGCGCGAATCGAGTTACAACCCAACAAAGGAAGACATGGGCTAGAGCTACCCATGACCCGGATCCGAACCCGCTCATCCCGAAGCCGTTCATATTGCGTCTAGCTACATCCTACGGTCGCTCCATCGTTCACATCATGTCTTGATACTCCCGCTAAAGCAAATCGCCTCGGTTCATCCTCGGCCGTTCGGATCTTCCTCACCAAGATCCATGCTCGTTGAGGCCTTCTCCATCAATCTTTGATGTAACCGCTTCACACCACAACACCTATATATTCCCATAACCTAGCTAACCCTAAACTCATTTCTCTCCCTCACCCGTGAGGAGCGGAGCTCTGCTCTTCCTCTTCTTTCCCCTCCCGACCAACCCTCTGCAACCATACCTTCTCCATCTCCTACCACAACCTACATGAGCCACCAACCTCACCGGTAGCCACCTACTCCATCACTCTTTCTCGAGTTATCTATTTCATAGCTTCTCAAGACCCTAGAAGCTAGGTTAAAGATAACTAGAGTTCTGATTTCTCATCTATCAATCAAGGGAGTTGTTGAAGCCGAATTGACGAGGAGAGAACAGCGATTGAGCATGGGTTTGATTTATTTACTCTTTAATTGTTTTTTTGAAATTAGGGTTTGGTATTTGGGGATTTTCTTGCATGTATAAATAGGAGTGATGGGTGTTCATGGAAAGGATGCCTGGGCTAGCCAGTGCTTCAATTAGCTTTAATTTTGTTCTTTGTTATTTAATTTTGATGTTTTAATTTAGTTTGTTGAGGTTTCAATGAAACCCTAATTCCAAATTGTGTTTAAACTCTGTTGGATTGTTCTTGAGTGTTTAATGTTATTAGATAGCTTCAATTTAACACCTTAATGCTTTTCTCTCACAGTGTATACCAATGCCATGGATACTTTGTAGTTAGGTTATATACGTGTTGATTGTGTTTCAGCCTTACTTCAATGATTATTGCTAATTCTTTTGACTAGTTGTGCTTAATTAGACAACTAGTGCTCTAGGTTAGTTAGTGTCTTAGCTGAATATTGAAATGTCACTAGGTGAAACCCTTTAGATAAGTGGTAGAATTGACAATCTTCACTCATACGGAATAGGAACAAGAACTTCAACTTAGTTGAAGGCACAATAGGGTGGAGGTGGATTTGAAGACCTAGCACCCATTTATATCACTTTGTTTTAGTTTATCCTTTATTCATTTTCACAACTCAACATCAGCCGTATCGGCAACAACCTCAATATTGTGTCACTCACCTTCACTAGAATTCAGTAGAACAGCCTTATATCTACCAGAGCACCACAAGTCCTTGTGGGATCGACCCGTACTTGACGCGTCTCCGATAGACGCCGTGCACTTGCGGTATCACTCGTAGGCCATAATATTTACACATCTTCCAGGCCTACCACCGCACCCCTGTGCCAATGGAAAACCGTGCCAGCCACACCTACCGCGCCAAGGCATGCCAAATATGCTAGCCGCACCCCTGTGCCAATGGCAAACCGTGCCGACCACACCCTGTCGCGCCAAGGCATGCCAACCATGCTAGCCGCACCCTGGTGCCAATGGCAAACCGTGCCAGACACCCATCATGAGCCAAGGCATGCCAACCATGCTAGCCGAACCCTTGTGCCAATAAAAAACTGCTTCGACCACACCTACCGCGCCAAGGCATGCCCAACCGGGCTTGTCGTTCCTACACGCCATGCACCTGGCCCCGGTTCCCCCAAAACAAAGGCCCGCAACAATCAACGACCATCTTTCTATCACATGAGAAAATCCTAGTCGTCCCAAGGTTACCCCGAGATAACACATGGTAACCTTTGACCTAAAACCTAGCTTGGTCACGCCAAACCCTTGGCGCCACATGCCAAGCCAAACCACACTTTGCCTTGGCCCAAGCCATGCTAGCCGCACCATCGCCCATGGCATGCCAATCCTTTGGCCACGCCAAGCCAAACCATTCACGCCAAACCCTTGGCCCCACCATGCCAAGCCAAACCGCACCTTGCCTTGGCCCCAGCCATGCTGGCCGCACCATGCGCCCATGGCATGCCAAGCCCTGGCCCCGCCATGCCAAGCCAAACCATTCACGCCAAACCCTTGGCCCCACCATGTCACGCCAAACCGCAACTTTCTTGGCCTAGCCATGCCTGGCCGCACCATGCGCCCGTGGCATGCCAAGCCAAACCATTCACGCCAAACCCTTGGCCTCACCATGCCAAGCCAAACCGCACCTTCCCTTGGCCTTAGCCATTCTGGCCGCACCATGCGCCCATGGCTAGCGAAGCCCTTGACCCCTCCATGCCAAGCCAAATCATTCACGCCAAACCCTTGGCCCCACATGCCAAGCCAAACCGCACCTTGCCTTGGCCCTAGCCATGCTAGCCGCGCCATGTGCCAATGGAATGCCAAACTCTTGGCCCTACCATGCCAAGACAAACCGCACCATGCAAAACGCACCTAGCAACGCCACCATGCTGGCCTTCCCTGCGCCGCTACCAAAACGAAGGCGTGCGACAATCAACGGTCCCCCTTCAATCCCAGGAGAAAATCCTAGCCATCTAAGGTTACCAGACAACGCATGGTAACCTTTGGCCCGAATACCTAAGTTTGGCCATGCCAAACCATGCCATGCCAACGGCATGCCAACCTAGTCGCGCCACCATGCTGGCCTTCCCTATGCGGCTACCAAAACGAAGGCGTGCGACAATCAAAGGGCCCCCTTCAATCCCAGGAGCAAATCCTAGCCATCCAAGGTTACCAGACAACGCATGGTAACCTTTGTCCCGAAAACTTAAGTTTGGCCACGCCAAACCATGCCATGCCAACGGCATGCCAACCTAGCCACGCCACCATGCTGGCCTTCGCTACGCGGCTACCAAAACGAAGGCGTGCGACTATCAACGATCGCCCTTCAATCCCAAGAGCAAATCCTATTCGTCCAAGGTTACCGAAAACACATGGTAACCTTTGACCCAAAACCCTAGTTTGGTCACGCCAACCTAGCTACGCCACCATGCTGGGCTTCCCTACGCGTCTACCAAAACGAAGGCGTGCGACAATCAACGCCCCCCCGTCAATCCCAGGAGGAAATCCTAGCCATCCAAGGTTACTAGACAACGCATGGTAACCTTTGGCCCGAAAACCTAAGTTTGGCCACGCCAAACCATGCCATGCCAACCTAGCCGCGCCACCATCTTTGGCCTTCCTTACGCTGACTACCGAAATGAAGGCGTGCGACAATCAACGGTCGCCCTTCAATCCAAGGAGCAAATCCTAGCAGTCCAAGATTACCATACAACAAATGGTAACCTTTGACCCAAAACCCTAGTTTGGTCATGCCAACTTAGTCGCACCACCATGCCATGCTAACCTAGCCGCGCCACCATGCTGGCATTCCCAATGCGGCCACCAACAAACGAAATCGTGCGACGATCAATGGCTACCTTTCCTCTTAAGATGCAAAACCTCGACCGTCGAAGGTCACCAAGCTAGCAAGTCTCCCAAGCTCGACTTTCCCGGCAACAACAATATACTACGTGTTTTTTACAAAAAAACATTCGAGACATCAAAACATATCACAAACTGGGGGATCCTCTTTGGGTATTAGTTTGGCGGTCTACAGCGTGCGGCGTACACTATGCTCGTCATAAGGAAGTGTCATAAGCATGAGGCGGTTAGTAAATACAGGGAGTTAATGGTGAAACGCTCTTTTATGGGACATCAATTCCATGCGTTAACGGTTACCACCTCCTCCTATTTACTCACCCATTTTTCCATTCCTTAATGAGACCAGAGTACGTTTCTGTTTATGGGTAAAAATCGTTTCTGTCGATTTCGGTAAATTCGGTAGGTGAGTGAGAAACTGGTTCAAACCCTAAACAAATGTGCTGCACGTGAGCACTTTATAGATTCGAGAGATCAATCGTACAAGTCCCAGCCTAAACCAAGAAATGGCCGTTCCGGACTTGCTTCGGTCACAAAGTGGAGGAGAAGGGTTGATTTGGGGAGGGAAGCAAAGAAATGTGTTGAGGAGAGTAGTATCTCGACTTGTATCAGAAAGTGAAAGCTAAGGAAGCTTGCAAGAGATGAAAGCTTTTTGGGAGAGCTTGCAAAGTTACCTTTCTGAGAGTGTAAGTGTAGTATATTTCTCCTGACCGATACTTGTTGTCTGGTGGAAATAGGTAAGACCTATTTATACAAGTCGAGATTGAAACGTACCCTGGCCTCATGAAGGAAGAGAGTAAAGGGGTCAAATAAAGGGAGGAGGTGGTAACCGCATGGTGTTAATGGGTGAAAACGTTTTCACCATTATTTCCTCTTTTATTTGACCGCTTTATTCCTTTTCACGCTTTCTTAATGTGAGCGTAGTGTCTGATGTCATCTTTGTGACCGCCAAACCAAAACCCTAGAAAGCATCCCCGGTTTGTGTTCATGTCTCGAGTGTTGGTTGCATCTTGCGTGCAAGTGGTCTTTAGGGCCGCATGTGGCATGTGCGGAATGCCTTCGTTCCGAGTTGCACCTCGAGCATAAGTGGTAATGCCAGAGCTGCTAGTGGCGTGTGTGGCATGTGCCAACGGTATGTGCGAAATGCCTTGGTGGTAGGTTGCACGGTTTGCAAGTTAGGCTACCAGCGTGTGTGTTTGGCATGTGCCAATGGCATGTGCGGAATGCCTTGGTGGTAGGTTGCACGGTTTTGCAAGTTTAGGCTACCAGCGTGTGTGTTTGGCATGTGCCAATGGCATGTGCGGAATGCCTTGGTGGTAAGTTGCACGGTTTGCAAGTTTAGGCTACCAGCGTGTGTGTTTGGCATGTGCCAATGGCATGTACGGAATGCCTTGGTGGTAGGTTGCACGGTTTGCAAGTTTAGGCTACCAGCGTGTGTGTTTGGCATGTGCCAATGGCATGTGCGGAATGCCTTGGTGATAGGTTGCACGGTATGCAAGTTTAGGCTACCAGCGTGTGTGTTTGGCATGTGCGGAATGCCTTGGTGGTAGGTTGCATGGTTTGCAAGTTTAGGCTACGGCGTGTGTGTTTGGCATGTGCCAATGGCATGTGCGGAATGCCTTAGTGGTAGGTTGCACGGTTTGCAAGTTTAGGCTACCAGCGTGTGTGTTTGGCATGTGCCAATGGCATGTGCGGCCATGTTGACCTAGTTGCAAGTCTTGCAAGCCTTGGGCGCTATATTTGGCGTGGGCCAAAGGCATAGCGGCTTGGAAATATGGCCTGCGATACATGTTGGCATGTGCCAATGGCACGTACGGCCATGTTTACCTAGTTGCAAGTCTTGCAAGCCTAGGGCGCTATATTTGGCGTGGGCCAAAGGCATAGCGGCTTGGAAATATGGCCTGCGATACGTGTTGGCATGTGCCAATGGCACGACGGCCATGTTGACCTAGTTGCAAGTCTTGCAAGCCTAGGGCGCTATATTTGGCGTGGGACAAAGGCATAGCGGCTTGGAAATATGGCCTTCGATACGTGTTGGCATGTGCCGATGGCACGTACGGCCATGTTGACCTAGTTGCAAGTCTTGCAAGCCTAGGGCGCTATATTCGGCGTGGGCCAAAGGCATAGCGGCAGGAAATATGGCCTGCGATACGTGTTGGCATGTACGACCATGTTGACCTAGTTGCAAGTCTTGCAAGCCTAGGGCGCTATATTTGGCGTGGGCCAAAGGCATAGCGGCTTGGAAATATGGCCTGCGATACGTGTTGGCATGTGCCGATGGCACGTACGGCCATGTTGACCTAGTTGCAAGTCTTGCAAGCCTAGGGCGCTATATTCGGCGTGGGCCAAAGGCATAGCGGCTTGGAAATATGGCCTGCGATACGTGTTGGCATGTACGACCATGTTGACCTAGTTGCAAGTCTTGCAAGCCTAGGGCGCTATATTTGCGTGGGCCAAAGGCATAGCGGCTTGGAAATATGGCCTGCGATACGTGTTGGCATGTGCTAATGGCACGTAGGCCATGTTGACTTAGTTGCAAGTCTTGCAAGCCTAGGGCGCTATATTTGGCGTGGGCCGAAGGCGTAGCGGCTTGGAAATATGGCCTTGTTTCCATGGTGCGCAGGGTGCGGCTTGGTTTGGCATTGTTGCCATGGTGCGCAGGGTGCGGCTTGGTTTGGCATTGTTGCCATGGTGCGCAGTATGCGGCTTGGTTTGGCATTGTTGCCATGGTCGGATGATGCACGCCTTAGTTTGGCATTGTTGCCATGGTGTGCGTATGCGGCTTGGTTTGGCATTGTTGCCATGGTGCATGAGATGCGGCTTGGTTTGGCATTGTTACCATGGTGCGCGATGCGGCTTGGTTTGGCATTGTTGCCATGGTGCGCAGGGTGCGGCTTGGTTTGGCATTGTTGCCATAGTCGCAGTGTGCGGCTTGATTTGGCATGGTTGCTTAGTGTAGTGCGATGTGCGGCTTGGTTTCGCATTGTTGCCATGGTGCGCGATCTGCGACTTGGTTTTGGAATTAGGGTGGTCGAAAACCCTAATTTGGTATTTTGAAAAAATACCCCCATTAATAATTTACACCTCGAGTTAAATGCTCTTAGTTAATGTGTTGCGGGTAACACTAGGTCATGGGGTTTTACGACTTTACCCCTTGTTTAAAAACCACCATCAACATTAAGTCCCCTGCTTAGCTCGGAACAGGGGGCTTTGTTGCGAGGTAAGCATAAGATGGTGTGGACTATCAACAACAAAATGTAAAAGAGAATTGAGGGGCTTGTCGACCTTTCATAAATAGGATTTGGAATCCTTGCCTCGGGGATTTTTGCACAAATCGGGAGGTTTGGCACAATTGGTGGGGCCGGTGCGGCTGGGGCGACTTTGGGAAGTTGGCGTGAGTTGGGAAGCGGTTGTGCTATTTGGTGGGACCGGCGCAAGGTGTGGAAGCTTTGCGTGCTTGCGCGGCGTGACTTGGGCGGTCATTGGGAAGTCGGTGTGAGTTGGGAAGCCATTGTGCTAGGTGGTGGGACCGGCGCAAGGTGTGGAAGCTTTGCGTGCTTGCAAGCGTGACTCAGGCGGTCATTGGGAAGTCGGTGTGAGTTGGGAAACGATTGTTCTAGGTGGTGGGACCGGCGCAAGGTGTGGAAGCTTTGCGTGCTTGCAGGCGTGACTTGGCGGTCATTGGGAAATCGGTGCAATTGGTGGGGCCGTGCGGACTTGGGCGACATTGGGAAGTTAGGCGAGTTGGGAAATTGAGCGTGCTAGCCGGGTGGGACCCGCAAGGTAGGAAAATTTGAGCGTGCTTCTTGGCGGGACCAAGGCGCAACTTGGGCGACATTAGGCGTTCTTGTGAGCCATACGATTTTTGGTAAAGGGAAATCCTTCCCTATTTCGGAATCTTCACGCGCATATATATATAAAATCCCTTTCTCTCATCTTGCACCTTATTACTTTCATCCTCTCCTACTAGTGGCGAGTCACAAAGAAAACCGACTTCCGGGTATGTCTTCAGTGCTTCTTTTGTTTCCCTTTTTATGTAGGTGTAAACCCTAAGAGCGGGCATTTATATATTGCGCATATAATTTCTTGGCGTGTCTCTTGTAGAAAATATTGTATGTATGCGCCCAAGGAAATATTGCTTATATTATTCGAACCCGTAGGAAAGTGCTCCATATATAATTTTGAACCCGAAGAAGGATATTGCACGCACTTGAGCCCGTATAAAATACCGCGTATAATTCTGAACCACAAGAAAATTTGCGTGTGCGATTTGAACCCGTAGAGAATACTGTATATGAATCCCGAAAGAAGAATACCGTATATGAATCCCGAAGAAGAATACCGTATATGTGCTTCATATGACTTCGAACCCGTAGGAAATATCGCGTATATGAATTTTAGGTCCCTGAAGAAAATCATACGCGTGCAATTTTGAACCCGTAGAAAATGCTCCATATATAATTTTGAACCCGAAGAATGATAACATGTAGACGCACTTGAGCCCGTATAAAATCGCATATATAATTTGAAACGAAGAAAATATCTGCAGGTGTATTTTTGAACCCTGAAGAAAATATCGCATGTGTATTTTTGAACCCTGAGAAAATATCGTGTGTATTTTTGAACCACCGAAGAAAATATCGCATGTGTATTTTTGAACCCTGGAGAAAATATTTGCGTGTGTATTTTTGAACCTGGAGAAAATATTTGCGGGTGTATTTTTGAACCCTCAAGAAAATACTGCGTGTGTATTTTTGAACCACGGAGAAAATCTGCGTGTGTATTTTTGAACCCTGGAGAAAATACTGCGTGTGTATTTTTGAACCTCGAGAGAAAATACTCTGCGGGTGTATTTTTGAACCAAGAAAATACCGCATGTGTATTTTTGAACCCCGGAGAAAATATCTGCGTGTGTATTTTTGAACCCGTAGAGAATGCTCCATATATAATTACGAACCCGAAAGAATGATATTGCGTGTGCGATTTTGAGCCGAGAAAGAATACGCCCTTTTCTCTCTTTTTTTTTTTTTTTTTTTTTGTATTTCAGGTTTTCCTTTGTTGGGCGCGGTTACGTGACGGGAGATAATTTTGTCTTTCTCCGTGTGCGGATATCTTGTTACTAAGTTGTTATGAAGAAATCCGGTAAGATGTTACCCGAAGCAATTTCGCCTCATCGAAAGATGTCATAGTTCCAAACCGAACACGGATGATGAATTCTTCGTCAAAAAACTTGCCTCGCTCGGAAGAATCACCCAGAGTTTCGTGCCAATTTTGTTAACCGGTGGTGAAGATGAAAGAAGACACGTTCGGTTCGCCCGGAAGAGAACACCATACGGTTCTGTCTTCATAAAGGGGTATATTCCTCTTCCAATATTGATTTCGAGGATGTGCCAAAGCCCATTGCGTTCTTTTGATAGATGGGTTGAGTTCATGGTGCTGTTTCGAGGGGAGAGGATGGTGCTGGAAGGGCGCAAGATGTTAGCGCTGGAAGGATGCAAATTGTTAGCACAGAGTGTGATACTGTGGCTAGCATGCGCGTGCGGCATGTGTGCCTGGCAAGCGCGTCTGGCAAGCGCTTCTTTTCTTTCTTCTTCTGTTTCTTCTTTTGAAAAATGTCTAACTCAAGTTCGCAGGAGGAATCCGGTTCGGAGGATGATTTTGGGGTAGAGCCACACGAAAACTTCGCCTTTGGTGACCACCGTTGGTGACTTGGAGATGGGCGTTAGCCAATTGCCGGCAATGATGTGGCTCAAACGGCGGATGATTCTCACGATGGTTCTTTGAAGTAAACATGGAAGAAGACCTTTGCGAGTCGTGAGGACAGGTGCGGGCGCCTTTTTTGATCCTCCGTACTTGGTTCCTTATCCGGTCATGACTGGTTGGCGGCTTCAGCGTGCCGGGTAAGCAAGAGGCGTTGTACACCAGAATCGTTTCTGAAGACGTTATTGCCGACTGGGAGCACCATCGCGACGTGTGCGTAGAAAAGGAGTTCAACACTTCGTGGTTTGTCGAAGGCCTTGCCGAGATCCAAAAGTTGAAAGATGCAGCAATCGAAAGCCTTTCCGCCGAGGAGATTGCACGACAGGAGGTGGAACTCGAAAAGCTTTCCAAGATGTTGACGATAAAGAGAGCGGCTCTTGAAGATGCAATGTTGACTTTCTCCAAGAAGAGCAGACTTCTGTTGGATGATTTTCCTTGAACGTTTCTCTGTTGATCTTTCATTTAGGTTCTTTTTTTTTTTTGAAAGACATATTGGATGTCTGGTTCAAAGCTTGACCTTTGATAGACAGCTGGTAACTTTTTTGGGTGTTGGATTATTTCTGGGATGAATGGTTTTGATAATATGACTCTGATTATGTTTTTGGAAAGGAATATTGCTTCTATGAGAGTGTGTGCTAGCAATTGGCACAAGACTCAGCAGTATGACGGTTTTAATAGGAACCTAAAAATAGATCGTATATCTTGTGCAGTCTAAATTTACTCACTTCATAGGTTTTGTGAACACGCCCCTCTCCGTGTAAAAGGCGGATTTGCTGGTAGCATCACGAGTCTCCAGTTTTCTGGTGTAGTTTTAACAACTGATAACCGGGTTGTCGACAAGTTGAGTCGACCGAGTCGCAAGTCCCCAATCGCTGGTAGCATCTTCAACGAGTCCCAGTTTTGTGTGTAGTTTTACAACCGGTAATCGGGCGTTTGCAGATTGAGTCGGATCGGCGGTAGCATCTTCGGCAAGTCCCCGTTTTCTCATGTAGTTTTACAACTAGTAACCGGGTTGTGCAGTATTTGCGTCGGATTGAGTCGCCTTCCCCACCATCTTGACATCTCGGGGTCGAAGAACGAGATCGACAGTCTGACATTCATAGCCGATAGATCAATCCTCCCGCCTGTGGTCGCCAATTGTTTATGGGTAAAAATCGTTTCATCGATTTCGGTAAATTCGGTAGTGAGTGAGAAACTGGTTCAAACCCTAAACAAATGTGCTGCACGTGAGCACTTTATGGATTCGAGAGATCAATCTGTACAAGTCCGGCCTAAACCAAGAAATGGCCGTTCCGGACTTGCTTCGGTCACAAAGTGGAGGAGAAGGGTTGATTTGGGGAGGGAAGCAAAGAAAGGTGTTGAGAAGAGTAGTATCTCGACTTGTATCGGAAAGTGAAAGCTTAGGAAGCTTGCAAGAGATGAAAGCTTTTGGGAGAGCTTGCAAAGTTGCCTTTCTGAGAGTGTAAGTGTAGTATATTTCTCCGACCGAGACTTGTTGTCGGGGTGGAAATAGGTAAGACCTATTTATACAAGTCGAGATTGAAACGTACCCTGGCCTCATGAAGGAAGAGAGTAAAGGGTGAAATAATGGGAGGAGGTGGTAACCGCATGGTGTTAATGGGTGAAAACGTTTTCACCATTATTTCCTCTTTTATTTGACCGCTTTATTCCTTTTCACGCTTTCTTAATGTGAGCGTAGTGTACGCTGCATGCTGTGACCGCCAAACCAAAACCCTAGAAAGCATCCCCCAGTTTGTGTTCATGTCTCGAGTGTTGGTTGCATCTTGCGTGCAAGTGGTGCTGCTAGGGACGCATGTGGCATGTGCCAATGGCATGTGCGGAATGCCTTCGTTGCGAGTTGCACCTCGAGCGTAAGTGGTAATGCCAGAGTTGCTAGTGGCGTGTGTGGCATGTGCCAACGGCATGTGCGAAATGCCTTGGTGGTAGGTTGCACGGTTTGCAAATTAGGCTACCGGCGTGTGTGTTTGGCATGTGCCAATGGCATGTGCGGAATGCCTTGGTGGTAGGTTGCACGGTTTGCAAGTTTAGGCTACTAGCGTGTGTGTTTGGCATGTGCCAATGGCATGTGCGGAATGCCTTGGTGGTAGGTTGCACGGTTTGCAAGTTTAGGCTACCGGCGTGTGTGTTTGGCATGTGCCAATGGCATGTGCGGAATGCCTTGGTGGTAGGTTGCACGGTTTGCAAGTTTAGGCTACCCGGCGTGTGTGTTTGGCATGTGCCAATGGCATGTGCGGAATGCCTTGGTGGTAGGTTGCACAGTTGCAAGTTTAGGCTACCGGCGTGTGTGTTTGGCATGTGCCAATGGCATGTGCGGAATGCCTTGGTGGTAGGTTGCACGGTTTGCAAGTTTAGGCTACCGACGTGTGTGTTTGGCATGTGCCAATGGCATGTGCGGAATGCCTTGGTGGTAGGTTGCACGTTTTGCAAGTTTAGGCTACCAGCGTGTGTGTTTGGCATGTGCCAATGGCATGTGCGGCCATGTTGACCTAGTTGCAAGTCTTGCAAGCCTAGGGCGCTATATTTGGCATTGGCCAAAGGCTTAGCGGCTTGGAAATATGTCTTGCGATACGTGTTGGCATGTGCCAATGGCACGTACGGCCATGTTGACCTAGTTGCAAGTCTTGCAAGCCTAGGGCGCTATATTTGGCGTGGGCCAAAGGCATAGCGGCTTGGAAATATGGCTGAGATACGTGCTGGCATGTGCCAATGGCACGTCACGGCCATGTTGACCTAGTTGCAAGTCTTGCAAGCCTAGGGCGCTATATTTGGCGTGGGCCAAAGGCATAGCGGCTTGGAAATATGGCCTACGATACGTGTTGGCATGTGCCGATGGCACGTCGGCCATGTTGACCTAGTTGCAAGTCTTGCAAGCCTAGGGCGCTATATTCGGCGTGGGCCAAAGGCATAGCGGCTTGGAAATATGGCTGCGATACGTGTTGGCATGTGCCAATGGCACGTACGGCCATGTTGACCTAGTTGCAAGTCTTGCAAGCCTAGGGCGCTATATTTGGCGTGGGCCAAAGGCATAGCGGCTTGGAAATATGGCATGCGATACGTGTTGGCATGTGCTAATGGCACGTACGGCCATGTTGACCTAGTTGCAAGTCTTGCAAGCCTAGGGCGCTATATTTGGCATGGGCCGAAGGCGTAGCGGCTTGGAAATATGGCCTTGTTGCCATGGTGCGCAGGGTGCGGCTTGGTTTGGCATTGTTGCCATGGTGCGCAGGGTGCGGCTTGGTTTGGCATTGTTGCCATGGTGCGCAGTATGCGGCTTGGTTTGGCATTGTTTTCATGGTGCGCAGTATGCGGCTTGGTTTGGCATTGTTGCCATGGTGCGCATGATATGCGGCTTGGTTTGGCATTGTTGCCATGGTGCGCAAAGATCGTCTTGGTTTGGCATTGTTGACATGGTGCGAGAATGCGCTTGGTTTGGCATTGTTGCCATGGTGCGCAGGGTGCGGCTTGGTTTGGCATTGTTGCCATGGTGCGCAGTGTGCGGCTTGATTTGGCATGGTTGCAGTATGCGGCTTGGTTTGTCATTGTTGCCACGGTGCGCAGTATGCGACTTGGTTTTGGAATTAGGGTTCTGTGTCGAAAACCTAATGGGTATTTTGAAAAATACCCCCATTAATTATTTACACCACGAGTTAAATGCTCTTAGTTAATGTGTTGAGGGTAACACTAGGTCATGGGGTTTTACGACTTTACCCCTTGTTTAAAAACCACCATCAACAGTTTCACTTCGACTTGTATAAATAGGTCTTACCTATTTCCACCGAACAACAAGTTCAGTCAGGAGCATACACCACTCAGAAAATGTTTGCTAGCTTTTCATCTATTAGCTTCCCACTTTTTGATGCAAGTCGTAACACAACTACTCTTCCAGAATCAACTATTCTGGTCTCATCACTTTCCTTGCTTCCCTCCCCAAAACCAACCCATTCTCCTCCACTTTGTGACCGTAGCAAGTTTGGAACGGCCATTTCTTGGTTTATACCGGACTTGTACAGATTGATCTCTCGAACCTAAAGTACTCCCTTGCAGTACATTTTTTAGGGTTTAAATTCGTTTCTCACCCACACACCCGAAATTACCGAAATCAGCGAAACCATTTTCACCCACAAGCAACACCGAAAGTCTCATTATACCTTATTGATGACAAAACCAAGAGAATTTTCTCTTTCCATTCCTTATGGTTGTCACCATACAATATTGGGATACGAGAAGATGAAATATACAAAAGGGAAGATTGCATAACTAGAATTGATAACAAACAAGCATGTTCAATATCAATTATCGAAGCAAACACAACAAAATCTAGAAATTCAACCAATGTCTACTATTCTAGTTAAAACTTCAAGTTATTGTAACCCTCATGTGGGTAAACGTCACAATAACATATAATATCATAAATACAAATGCCATACATGTATATATGATGTCGTACGATATGACTAATTAATTTTAAAATATTAAATTAAAAAACATCTTTTACTATACGGGCATATTAAAAGGTTTTCAATCTAATACTTCATTTAAATTCATATCCCAAACAACATCGTAGACCTCCTGTGGGGCCGAGAGTCTACGACATTAATATAGTTGTTTACAATTTTTCATAGCTTCTAATTTATAAGAAGCTGTGGCTAATCTTACAAATTTTAATTACCAACTTGTTATTGTTGAGCCAACAAGGTGCACACGTTTAGCTACGGTTACCCATATCTATATGAAGTCACTTTTCATTTGTGTGAAATAAGCTAAGTTCGATCTAATGGGTGAAAGATATTAGCTTGAGTCTAATCAGGTTTTCATCTAACGGTGAATATTGAATGCTTTGTTACCAAGGTAACATTATCAATTAACAATCTACAAACATACATATATATATATATATATATATATATATATAAATATATATATATATATATATATATATATGAAAAGAAATATTCACATAACCACGTTAACGAACCGAGTCTGTATAGAGTCCAATTGATTCTGAAATCGTGAATACCAATTGTATATAAAAGTTGATGGGAAATTGCCGGCCTCACATTAAAAGTTAGGCCAAAAGCTTGAATTCTAGAGCTTCTGGCCCCCAACCAATTAAAATCAAGGGTTTCAAATAAATTTTAATGTTGTTTGAACACTCACGCATGGGTAGGTGAAGAGTACTTCCAAAAATCATAAAATGCTTAATTAATTTTTGCTCAGTCTCTCTTCTCTTTTCTATTCTCTTTGTTTCTCTTTCTTTCTCATGAAACCCTATACGGCGATAACAATCCATAACCCTAACTTTTCCATCTTATCTTCCACTTCCTTCAATTGCCATCACCACCTCATGTTTCACCACCATATTCGTTTGATGATTATATTCTTTCGCATCGTATTTTTCATATTCAATAATCTGATAAGAGAATATCGATTCTGATTACAATTAAAACGATTTAGTTAATATGCATTTTAGATTTTTTTGTTTCTTAGATCTGTATTCTTATAATCTTGATTGTTTGATGAAGGTACCTACTACTGCAGATAGCGGAGATTGGAGACATTGAGGAGTCATTATTTGAGGTTGAAGATCAAATAATCCGAAATAAAAGTTATTTGTAATCCCAGGGTTTTATGCGGATTGCTTTTTCTACTACTTAATTCGAGTTTTTATTACCGAATTGATTGTTCATTTTGTGATTTATCTAATGGGATCACGATCTTTATTTAGTTGTACTTTTGGATTTTATGTAATGCTCAATTCTAACAAGTTCTTTTTTAGTAAATTTTGGTTTTTACTCTGATTGATGATACAAATGGGAAAGTCGAAGTTTGTGGGGAAAATGGTTTTTTTTTTTTTTTGTTTGCACAGTGCTGATGAAATTGGTTAGTATCCACTTCAGGTGGTCTCCTTAAATGAGTTCCCAAAAGTTTCTCGGTATATAATTTTAGGTATTAATGATTTTTTTAATTGTAACATATAATGAACTAAAATGGGTTTAACGGGTTTCTTTGCTTATTTTTATCTTGAAGTTCAAAAATAAATGACACCCAAACATTACATTTCCTAAGAGTCAGGAATTTATCATTATTTTGCCGGAAATGCTATGTTACCCGCTTAATTTGTCTTTTTAATGGCAATTCCAAAGATGTAAAAAAAAAAAAACAACTGAAGTTCGTATTTCCTTCTTGACTTTCCTTTTCAATAATCTTGCTATGATATTTGATCATAGATCTTAGACAGATAATCACGTTGGGATTATTACTCAAAGAAGCGAGAATAAATTTATAAGAATATATGATTAAAAACTGTAAAATAGAGAGAGATCCTGAGGAAGAGAAAAAAAGGTTTTCAATTTTTGGATCTCGAAGTGTTTATTTACTGTAGAAGTATTACGGTTTTGAGTAATAATTGAAGTAGAAAGAAGAAGCAAGAGTAAGAAGAGATAGTATCAGTAATGGATTGATCATAAGTGTTTCGATTTGATCATTGTTTTCATTATTTATGCATCTATCTCGTCATTACTCCCGAATCTATCTTATGAAACCACTGTAAAAGCTTTTTTTGTCACGAATCTTGTTGATTTGATTTTTCATTAAAGTTGGATTTAAAGACAAAATTTCAGAAGCTTCATCAACCAACTGAATTACATTATAAGCGAGTTTCGATCAAAATAACAAATAGTTAAGGACCTTAAGGTTTCATAGAGATCAATGTTCAACTGTAAAACATGTATTCAATGATTGACCTTTACGAATCTCTTTGTTTGTACCCAGAAATACTTCTAGGCACAAAAATCGATTAAACTGGTGTTGTTGATGGAAACATGGCAAATAACATAATATAGTCAAGAATGACAGACACAAATTTAACGTGGTTCGGCATGGTTTGCCTACATCCACGGACGAATCCCCTTGGGGTGTGATATTTTATTGATATTAGAACTACAATGTATTTTTTCTCTTCTCTAGCCCCTTTTCAGAATTACATTCCTTCTATTTATACAATCCTGAACATAAATGGTATTTACATCCCTTGCATGCCTACTGGCATTAATCTGCATGAAACCTCTTTTGCATGATTCTTTGAATAAATTTTGCATGAAACTGTTTGCATGATTCCTTGAATAAATTCTGCATGAAACTGTTTGCATACTTCCTTGTGTTAATTCTGCATGATGGACTGACTGGATGACATGCATAATGGCTGGCAGCATGGATGAAGGCTGGATGGAAGCACAACTGACAATATGAGTAGAGACTAAATTCGGTGATGCGGTATAGTACTTAGCTGGAAATTTGTTGGAAACAACGCTGGAAACACGAGTGGAAACTGCATGGCAGCATCATTGGCAACATGGATGGAAACTGCATGGTAGCACCATTGGCATCACGGCCTTGACATTGACCATGGTTGACTTTGACCATTGACCGGTTGTTGACTTTTACCATTGATCTTGACCATTGACTGGGTGTTGACTTTGACCATTGACCGGTCATTGAATTTATGTAATACTGGGCAGGCTGGTGGGCTGCTTCGGTTGACTGGTTAACGGGCTTAGATGAGGGCCGAAAGATGATTTAAGTACCAATTAGGCCCATTATGTGGCATTTTTACTTATGGTACAAACACACTTCATTCCTTTTTTTTAGTCTGATCCTATGACATGGAAAATACAAAAGTTAACCTCTCACCTACACAGTGTCCACGTCGGCGTAGCTGTCAACTAGTTGTTATTCAGGTGGTCATGTAGCAGAATCGATTATTTTGCCTCAGATTGATTTCACTACTCTTTTTTAAGCATAAGTAGATAAAAAATAAAATGGCATCCAAACACGGCTAGGTACACTCTATTATTCTGATATTTGGTTTTTACATATAAATGTACTCCATTAGTTTCTCAATAGGAAAAGGTATGGGCTTACTTAGTCTGATTTGTTTTTATTCAGGAGCAATGTAGTGATTGAAAATTCAGCAAAAAAATCAGGGACAAAGCTATGTGTATAGGAGAGGTGGCTATCTCCTCCCCTATAATCTTAAATTTTTCCTTAGTTATAGGTAAAATTCGAGAGTTTTTCATGTAATTCCTATTTACTCCCCCCCCCCTACTGCTGTCAATGGTTTTCCCAAATTTGATAACTAATCCATTAATCTAATTATTCAAGTACAAAGAGGTCATTTAGATTTAATTATCGCTCACAAATGGATGGGGATAGAGATGAAAGTATTTATTGAAAGGTTGGAATTTTTATTTTTTGTATGTATAAGTTATAATATTGCTCTTTTTTTTTGTTACTACAATCGAGGACAAAAGGTACTCATGGCTCTATAATTCTTAAATTTTTTAAAAGAAAATTTTCCAATGACTATGAAGCTGGTTCATCAACTCCAACTCCAATTGCCGAGGTTCCAATTTCTAGCAACCAAGAGGCCAATCCTCCAAGAACAAGTGATGAAATTCCAATCCCGAACAACCAAACAGAAAATCCTCCAAAAGAAATTGTCAATAACATCGGTAATTTGCAGCGTGATCCAGGATTACGTCCTCAAATATGGGAGTACAATGTTAATCATTGGGCTGAGATTAGACGAGCATATATTGCATTATGTCCATATCAGCCCAAGCTTTCAACATATCCGCTATCTGGAGACCTGGGTAACTAACGTCCCTTTTTATATTCGTGGTTTGGTTTATTTCCTTCATGGTTAGAATATTCTCCTCATAAAGATGCATCTTTTGTCTACCTTGTATTCTATTTACTAAACACTACACCAAATCAACGACTTTAGGACATTTATAGGTGTTGCTTTGAATTTAAGAGACACATATAAGTGTCTCAAATCGTGCGTCCGGAATCGTTTGAGACGTTTGAAGCGACACTTATAAGTGTCTCTTAATTTATTAAAGAGACAAATATAAGTCTCTCTTAATTTAATTAGCGACGCGTATTTATGATATTAAAGCCACATATAAAATAATTAAAATAACACATATAAATGTCTCCAATTACATAATTATTATAAAAGAATAAAAAAAATCAATTGGCAATTTCAGAAAATTTAATTACTATATACTTCATGAAGATACATATGATTCTAGTTTGTTATCCCAAATCAGTAACTTAAGCGTCCAATAAATGAAATCAAGATCTCAAAACACAAATCAAATTATCAAGCCCTATGAAGCAGTTTAACACTATTACACAATTTTGAAGTCCTTCTAAATTGAACATTTTCCTTGCACACATGCACCTTTTAGTAGAGTTTCCTTCTTCTCATCGATCTTCTCATCACTTCATGTCCACAGATGCTGCTAATTTGTCTTCCCTTTGCAGTGACTAACACTTAGTTCCAAGCTAAGTTACAACCTGCAGGCTTCAACACCAAAACACCAAGATGATATATCACTGACGTTTACTGATATCACTTGGCTAAAATTTAAAAATCAGAACCATGTAGAGTATCATGTCATTATACAAAGCTTTGACATTACCAGGTGTTGATGGTGGTTTTTAGACAAGGGGTAAAATCGTAAAAACCCATGACCTAGTGTTACCCGCAACACATTAACTAAGAGCATTTAACTCAAGTGTAAACAATTAATAGGGGTATTTTTTTCAAAATACCGGATTAGGTTTTCAACACGTAACCCTAATTCCAAAACCAAGCCGCATAATCGCGCACCATGGCAACAATGCCAAACCAAGCCGCACCGCGCACCATGGCAACAATGCCAAACCAAGCCGCATATCTGCGCACCATGGCAACAATGCCAAACCAAGCCGCACCCGAGCACCATGGCAACAATGCCAAACCAAGCCGCACCCTCGCGCACCATGGCAACAATGCCAAAACCAAGGCGCATATCGCGCACCATGGCAACAATGCCAAACCAAGCCGCAAGACTGCGCACCATGGCAACAAGGCCATATTTACAAGCCGCTATGCCTTTGGCCCACGCCAAATATAGCGCCCTAAGCTTGCAAGACTTGCAACTAGGTCAACATGGCCATACGTGCCATTAGCACATGCCAACACGTATCGCAGGCCATATTTCCAAGCCGCTATGCCTTTGGCCCATGCCAAATATAGCGCCCTAGGGCTTGCAAGACTTGCAACTAGGTCAACATGGCCGTACGTGCCATTGGCACATGCCAACACGCACCGCGGCCATATTTCCAAGCCGCTATGCCTTTGGCCCACGCCAAATATAGCGCCCTAGGCTTGCAAGACTTGCAACTAGGTCAACATGGTCACGACGTGCCATTGGCACATGCCAACACGTATCACGTGCCATATTTCAAGCCGCTATGCCTTTGGCCCACGCCAAATATAGCGCCCTAGGCCTGCAAGACTTGCAACTAGGTCAACATGGCCGTATGTGCCATTGGCACATGCCAACACTTATCGCAGGCCATATTTCCAAGCCGCTCTGCCTTTGGCCCACGCCAAATATAGCGCCCTAGGCTTGCAATACTTGCAACTAGGTCAACATGGCCGTACGTGCCATTGGCACATGCCAACACGTATCGCAGCCATATTTCCAAGCCGCTATGCCTTTGGCCCACGCCAAATATAGCGCCCTAGGCTTGCAAGACTTGCAACTAGGTCAACATGGCCGTACGTGCCATTGGCACATGCCAACACGTATCGCAGGCCATATTTCCAAGCCGTTATGCCTTTGGCCCACGCCAAATATAGCGCCCTAGGCCTGCAAGACTTGCAACTAGGTCAACATGGCCGTACGTGCCATTGGCACATGCCAACACGTATCGCAGGCCATATTTCCAAGCCGCTATGCCTTTGGCCCACGCCAAATATAGCGCCCTAGGCTTGCAATACTTGCAACTAGGTCAACATGGCCGTACATGCCATTGGCACATGCCAACATGTATCGCAGGCCATATTTCCAAGCCGCTATGCCTTGGGCCCACGCCAAATGTAGCGCCCTAGGCTTGCAAGACTTGCAACTAGGTCAACATGGCCGTACGTGCCATTGGCACATGCCAACACGTATCACAGCCATATTTCCAAGCCGCTATGCCTTTGGCCCACGCCAAATATAGCGCCCTAGGCCCGCAAGACTTGCAACTAGGTCAACATGGCCGTGACGTGCCATTGGCACATGCCAACACGTATCGCGGCCATATTTCGAAGACGCTATGCCTTTGGCCCACGCCAAATATAGCGCCCTAGGCTTGCAAGACTTGCAACTAGGTCAACATGGCCGTACGTGCCATTGGCACATGCCAACACGTATCGCAGGCCATATTTCCAAGCCGCTATGCCTTTGGCCCACGCCAAATATAGCGCCCTAGGCTTGCAAGACTTGCAACTAGGTCAACATGGCCGTACGTGCCATTGGCACATGCCAACATGTATCGCAGCCATATTTCCAAGCCGCTATGCCTTGGCCCACGCCAAATATAGCGCCCTAGGCTTGCAAGACTTGCAACTAGGTCAACATGGCCAGTACATGCCATTGGCACATGCCAACACGTATCGCAGCCATATTTCCAAGGCGCTATGCCTTTGGCCCACGCCAAATATAGCGCCCTAGGCTTGCAAGACTTGCAACTAGGTCAACATGGCCGTACGTGCCATTGGCACATGCCAACACGTATCACAGGCCATATTTCCAAGCCGCTATGCCTTTGGCCCACGCCAAATATAGCGCCCTAGGCTTGCAAGACTGGCAACTAGGTCAACATGGCCGTACGTGCCATCGCACATGCCAACACGTATCGCAGCCATATTTCCAAGCCGCTATGCCTTTGGCCCACGCCAAATATAGCGCCCTAGGCTTGCAAGACTTGCAACTAGGTCAACATGGCCGTACATGCCATTGGCACATGCCAACACGTATCGCAGCCATATTTCCAAGCCGCTATGCCTTTGGCCCACGCCAAATATAGCGCTCTAGGCCTGCAAGACTTGCAACTAGGTCAACATGGCCGTACGTGCCATTGGCACATGCCAACACGTATCGCAGCCATATTTCCAAGCCGCCATGCCTTTGGCCCACGCCAAATATAGCGCCCTAGGCTTGCAAGACTTGCAACTAGGTCAACATGGCCGTACGTGCCATTGGCACATGCAAACACGTATCGCAGGCCATATTTCCAAGCCGCTATGCCTTTGGCCCACGCCAAATATAGCGCCCTAGGCTTGCAAGACTTGCAACTAGGTCAACATGGCCGTTCGTGCCATTGGCACATGCCAACACGTATCTTAGGCCATATTTCCAAGCCGCTATGCCTTTGGCCCACGCCAAATATAACGCCCTAGGCTTGCAAGACTTGCAACTAGGTCAACATGGCCGTACATGTCATTGGCACATGCCAAACACACGCTGGTAGCCTAACTTGCAAACCGTGCAACCTACCAACAAGGCATTCCGCACATGCCATTGGCACATGCCAAACACACACGCTCGGTAGCCTAACTTTTCAAACCGTGCAACCTACCAACAAGGCATTCCGCACATGCCATTGGCACATGCCAAACACACACGTTGGTAGCCTAACTTGCAAACCGTGCAACCTACCAACAAGGCATTCCGCACATGCCATTGGCACATGCCAAACACACACGCTGGTAGCCTAACTTGCAAAACCGTGCAACCTTCCAACAAGGCATTCCGCACATGCCAAACACACACTTATTTGGTAGCCTAACTTGCAAACCATGCAACCTACCAACAAGGCATTCCGCACATGCCAAACACACACGTCGGGTAGCCTAACTTGCAAACCGTGCAACCTACCACCAAGGCATTTCGCACATGCCGTTGGCACATGCCACACACGCCACTAGCAGCTTTGGCATTACCACTTACGCTCGACGTGCAACTCGCAACGAATGAATTCCGCACATGCCATTGGCACATGCCACATGCGTCCCTTTAGAAGACCACTTGCACGCAAGATGCAACCAACACTCGAGACATCAACACAAACCTGGGGATGCTTTCTAGGGTTTTGGTTTGGCGGTCACAAAGATGCACGTACACTACGCTCACATTAAGAAAGCGTGAAAAGGAATAAAGCGGTCAAATAAAAGAGGAAATAATGGTGAAAACGTTTTCACCCATTAACACCATGCGGTTACCACCTCCTCCCATTATTTCACCCTTTACTCTCTTCCTTCATGAGGTCGGGTACGTTTCAAATCTCGACTTGTATAAATAGGTCTTACCTATTTCCACCGGACAACAAGTCTCGGTCGGAGAAAACACTACACTCTCTAAAGGCAATTTTGCAAGCTCTCCCAAAAGCTTTCATCTCTTGCAAGCTTCCCAAGCTTTCACTTTCCCGATACAAGTCGAGATACTACTCTCCCAGTACTCCGGTCTCAACACCTTTCTTTGCTTCCTCCCCAAATCAACCCTTCTCCTCCACTTTGTGACAGGAAGCAAGTCTGGAACGGCCATTTCTTGGTTTAGGCCGGACTTGTACAGATTGATCTCTCGAATCTACAAAGTGCTCACGTGCAAAGACATTTGTTTAGGGTTTGAACCTTTTTCTCACTCACCTACCGCAATTACCGAAATCAGCAGAAACGATTTTCACCCATAAACAATTGGCGACCACAGTGGGAGGATTGATCTATCGGCTACAATACCAACTCCAACTCCTAATTTCGTTTTCCGAACATCAAATCCCAACATGGTGGAACTCGAGATCCGGAGCGGCTGCCGAGAACATCAGCGCAGAACGCATCCCTGATGTTGGCGTATCTCCCCATAACGTTGTTACTTCACCAGCTGACAATGTAGGATCATAATATCGCAACATACAAGGCTCGCGGGATTAATGAACGACGGTGTCGCGAGGGAGTCGCAGGGAGCTAAAATAAACGACGCAATGAATAACGACAGGCAAAACATAAAGAAGACGTGAGATCTGGCGAGGGTTAAGAAGTGTCGCGAGAGTGAATGTTTGTGCATCTGCGACACTTCGCGAGACATTCCCTAAAAATAAAGGGGTAGCTTAGCTGTCATCCACTATGTATTACCCTATATAAAGGTCTAAGTGAGTCTGTAGAGAGAGAGAGATCTTTTGGAATTGTTGGGCAAGTCATTAGAGAGAGAAAGTTTAAGAGTGCTTTAATTTCTAAGTGTAATTCTATTTTCTTGTGTAAACAATTCATGGATTCAATCAATAAATATTCTTGATCTTACATCTTTCAAAGGACTAATTAAGCAAAATCGAGTAAGGGGTGTAGTGTGGGAAAACCTGCTACTACATATGCGCTAGAAACAGGGATTGGCAGTGATTGACGTAGAAATTGGAAAGAATTTGTATTAACAGAGAAGAGATTTGGAAAAGATACTCAAGAATTCATTGAAAAAGAAAGATGGCTAGAAGAAGAAATGTACAAGGGCAACCAACGATTGAAGAAGAAGTGGGAGACTTCTTGAGAGAAAGGAGGAATGAAACAGAGAATCGTCAAGGATGAATATGAGAAACGATGGAGAAGATCAACCAACCACCAATCTCCCCAAAGTAGCAAACGCGTCAGGATTATGATAGAGTAAGTGTACATACTTGGAGATCCGATTCAAGACGAAAGAGAAGAGGAGCAGCGGATTGGTGAACAATGGACAAGGAGAGCAAGGAATGAATGGAGAAAACGAAGAAATCGCAGCATTAGAAAGATTGAGACAAACAATACACGAAGAAAGACTACGGTTAGAGGCGTAAGAACGAGCAAACTTGACAAGACGGAATCATGAATTGAGGATGGAAAATATGAGGTTTGCAAAATAGAGATCTAGAAGTAGCGTGAGATCAAGTTCAAGATCGAATAGGGAAGAAAGAAGGAGAGTTTTACCAACAAGTAAAGTACCGAGGAAGAAACACAAAATCCGAATACGAGCATGGCGAGAGAAGAGGGAAATAGAAGATCGTTATATTCCTCACCCGAAAATCTTCAAAATGAGCGGAATAGGGAAAATCAAGGAAACATGCAACTTCAAGAGCCGAATGACCCACTCGGGCCGAAGGGAGAATAATCTTGCAGGAGAGAAGAATTGAGAAGAAACCGAGAGATCGAGAATGACATTGAGAGACACTACATTGAACAAGCGCGCTATCTCGCGAGAGAGAAAGAATAAGAGAGTAAATGGAAAATCAAGAGATGGAGGAGGCAATCCTATGCGTAATAACCACGAAACCGCGAAAGAAGGAGGGAACAAAATCGTACCAATAGAAATATTAATGAAGAATATGAGAGGGTGCAGATGGGAATTGAGAGACAGCCAAGAAGAGAGAACAACCGATATAATGGCGTGCGAATTGGCGAAAGAAACGAAGAAGAGCGTCGCAGGGAAAGAAGAGGAGAAAATAACGAGCGGGGAAGGTGAAAATAGGCGCGAGCGAAAGAAGGAGAGAAGCGAGCTAAAAAGACCAAGAGAATCAAACTCGAGGCAAATGAACAAATCTTAAGAGAACTGGCTGAAATGAGAGGATTACTTGAACAATAGAAGGGAAGGAGGAAGGAAACAATTAGACGAAGCCATCGCAGAGGCGCGAAGAATCCCTTCACGCTAGAAGTACGAGATGGGAGGAATACCTCCTAAATGCAATCTACTGCGTTAACCAACATCTTTGATGGAACAACCTTGTGCGGTACAACATATCAAGGCTTATATGAGATGTATGTTACAATGGGAGAATCATGATGCTATACTATGCAAGTATTTCGCGTCAAGCTTGATAGGAGAAGCATTAAAATGGTTTGAAGGTCTGCCAAGGAACACAATCACATCATTTAACCATTTACAAGCCACGTTCCTCGGGAGCATACATAAGTAACAACTCTTGCGACCAGTGTATTGAAGATGTATTCGGGTTGAAACAAAGGGTTGGCGAAAGCTTAAGGCGATTGACAATAAGATGGAGGACCATGTGTAGCGAAATGGCGGGATCGGGTTGAGGAAAGATATCTCATACTCTCATTTGTAAATGCTCTCTTGCGACCAACTTGTTATACGTTCAAATTTTTAGAATCAAAAATACAATCACAATGGCGTAATCATGAGAATTACAGGAAGAATATATTGCCTTAGAAGAAAGACGAATGAAATGAATTCTTATCCAAATCGCGAACACAAACTCTAATGTGCTAACGCAAGCTTGCTACCCCAATTCATAAATACAAAGTGGCGAGCACTTCGCAAGGACGACAAGTAAGGAAAGGCGATGGGGCGGCGAGAAGATAGTAGCCATGGGAAGCCATGACCGGGAGGAGTTTGAACAAGAAAGGAACTATTACAACCGTAACAAGCAATAATAAGATTCGGGAGGCTAGATCATGCGCAAGAAACTTACGGTGGACGAAGGCAATATAACCATGGAGGGCGGAGAAGTCGTAGAATAGCATGGGAACCAATTAAGATGCCTCCTTTGAATGCTAGTGTGGAAAAGATCGGGAGGCTATACTTGTGATGGAAGATGTACCAAGACCTTGGAACGCGGGGATGGAACCACCACCAAAGCGTGAAGTCATGAGTTTTGTTCTTACCATCGTTTCCATGGGCATCAAACAAACGATTGTAGAAACATAAAGAGAATTATTCTCAGGATGATTGATCAGGGGAAGCTGAATCACTTTCTAAAGGGAGGAGAAGCAGGCCAGACATTACCACCACTACCGAGAGGTGCATAACAATGATGTCGGCGAAAGGAAAAGAAACATTTGTTATAGAAGTTGGAACAAAAGCTAGAAATTTGAATCGCAACTCTATCGTCCACTCCTACCGCACAATCGAAGATTTCCATGATAATGTGCTCAAAGAGAGTCTTTGCGAGAGATGCTAATGATAAAGAAATAATGAGCCCTGGCGAGAACGATGAGATTAGAAAAGTGGCGGTTGAAGACTATTTCTTTCTCTGCAGATGAAGTGCCAAAAGGAAGAGAAACACATGATAGCCCGTTGGTTGTGAAACTAGAGATTAACCCGAAACCAATTGATGGAGAAGATGATGAGGCAGAAGCTTGTTGGGCGATCAACCGAATTTTAATCGACACCGGAAGTTCAGTGAATATTCTCTTCTACCATACTTACAAGACGATGGGAGGAAAAGATGAGGATTTGATCCCCTCTACATACAAGATATATGGCTTTAATGGCACTGCAAACAAACCAAAGGGAGAGGTTCACATGAGAATACCTCTACAAGGATTATCAACTGATATCTTATTCTGTGTGGTTGACGTGGAATCTCCATATAATGCGCGATTGGGAGGCCATGGCTTCATGAAATCTTGGGAGTCGCATCAACATATCATCAATGTATAAAATTTCCACATCCAAACGGCATTGGTATCATACGGGGAGACCGGAAGGAGTCGCAACGGTGTCATGAGGTCGATATAGAAAGCTCGCAAGAAAGAAATGCCAAAAGAAAGGATTGGAAGCAACATGTGAGAAATGAACAGAGAAAGGAGAAACTGATGGTAGATGCTATAGAAGTGAGGGCTGAACATATCTCGCGAGGTGAATCCTCGGAGACAGACCAATATTATGACAATAAAGAAGCAAAAGATATGAGGAACAAAAGGCATAAGAAGTGAATAATCAATAAAAGCAAAATGCAAAGTAGCAAATTGAAGTAATGATGTGCGAGAATCTCGCAACCAAGAGTAAAATGAGAATTCGACTAAGAAAGAAAAGTGAAATACAACAAATGAAAGAACTACGCGAATACTTCGCAAACAAATATCGACAAATGATGAAATATGAATGATTGAATGATTTAACAAATATGAATGCGCAAAAGAATGGGACGAACCTTTATGGCGTACACCCTAGTTCGCGAATAACATTTCGTAAGAGGCAAATGTAAGACCTAAAGTGCGTCATATAAGGGGGTATCTCTCGCCATGGTTCGGGGGAAGGTTACACCGCTCTCCCGAAGCCTCGAACCATGAAAATTTGGGGCCCATGAAAGCCTATCCGGAAGAGGTACCTTGGATTCCCAACTATATATGTAGGTTATACCTGGTTGGGCGACCGAGGGTCTCTTCTTAGGAGTCGAGTGTATGCTCAAGGCGCCGAGGTACACGGTTGAGCGAGTGCCCGGATGGATGAACCTACCCTGGCCATTCTTGGTAAGTCTTGGCATATGTTGCACTCGCTTGAGAAGAAAACTCCACTTAGGGTGCAGCCTTGTAACCATAAACCTTATAGGTATAAGGGATAAGAGGTCACGAAAACAATCAGTTGTTGTTAAGACCGGATGGGAGGAGCTAGTCTTGTATGGCCGATGTTTCGCCTCCTTGAAGGGGCAACCGGGGGAGATGATAAGGGCGACGCTCTCCATTAGGGGGTGTCAAAACAGACGCAAATGTCATAAGGCTATGTTTTCGCAAGAGAACGTAGGCTCGTCATATTTGTGCAATGATCTGCAGAGGCAATAATACTAACGCGAGGGTAAGGCGAGATCAATGGGTCTTTACACGAAAGTAATACGGACGTCCCGCGATTTCGCCGCACGATCAACGGCAATGTCATGGGGCTTTATGTTCGCAAGGATATCTAGGCCTGTCATATTGTCGCAACTAAAACATCCTGCAGAGGCAAAAATACTCGGAAAATGATAAGGCAAGATCAATGGGTCTTTACATGCAAGTGTAAAGACGTCCTGCGATTTTGTCGCGATGAAAGGTGGCAGGGGAAGACCTCTAATTAGGGAGGTCTAACTCTAAGACCACACAAAAATGATAAGGCAGGTCAATGAGCCATTACATGAAAATGTAAAGGCGGTCTGCGACCTTGTCGCAACAAAAAGAGATAGAATTCTCAATTCATGAAGATACCCGCGACTCCGTCGCGACGATCCATTTTAATAACAATAAGATTATTATCAAATACAAGAAGACAACTAAAATCTTCCATCTGAAGATAAATAACAGAGGCAAGTATGGGAATGGAAAAGATGGAATATTGTTATTCATCTTCTGACGAAAGAGTTATACATCAATAATGTTAGCCAATTATGTTACAAGGAAGAACTACCAAAAAGGGGAGTGAAGATTGAATTCATGGGGAAAAAATCCAAGAAGTTCACCATAACAAAGATACAAAGAATGCACGGATATTACAGGCAAAATAAAGAAAACAAAAAGAGTTATATCTTTGGTGATTCTTCTTCTTCATCTGATTCTTCAGTTGTATTATTCTCATCGCCAGAATTCTCTTCTTCGCCAGCTTCACTATCAGAAACATCGGAGACAGGTAGATTCTCAGGAACCTTTTCAAGAAGCCAGGATATGTATGCGTAGGGATATTCAGTGATTACAAACATACTCCATGGCTCCATTGCGATAACGAACGGCATCATTATTAAAATTCGCCACCTGTCGTTTCAAATTGTTTCTTCAACTTGGAATACTTATTATTACTAAGGGAGAGACTCTTTGAGCTGTTGTTTTTCGATTCAAGTTCTTCAATTCTCATTGGGAAATTCCTTGCGAGTTGTTCTTTCTCGATTCAAGCTCGCAATCCTAGCTTGAAATCTTTTCTCGATTCTACAAAGAAGTAACAACAAATTAATGATTTATAAACGGTACAACGGGAATAAGAAACATGAAGGTATAATAAGCAACCTTCTCTGTCGGATATCATATCTTTAACCAAGGAAGTATGCTCGGCATGAAGACTAACATCAACACCTAGGTTATTTCTCGCATTATCTAAAACTTTCGCAGCCCGTGCGAATTCATCATCATTATTTATAACAAGGAGTGAACGAATTTGATCTTCTCGCTCACTAAGTAAGGAATTCTGAAGCAATTCATCTCGCTCAATTTGTAGCTCAAGAAGAGATTTTTGAAATGTTGCTAATGCCCGTGCACCATTATTAGCAATGCGATCTTTGTCATCTATATGGTCACTAATTTTCTTCCTCAAAATTTTGATTTCTTTATGAGACTCAAGAAACATTTGTTTAAATTGGTTGGTTGTACTTAAACCAGATCTATGTTCAATTTCTAAAAGGCGATATTTGGTCTGGAGTTCACTTAATGAAAGGGAGTTAATTTTGTTCGATGAACTACTTAAAGAGTTGTTGAGGTGAGCAAGAAGAAGGTTATTATCCATAGGTTCGGGAAATGTATGGAGAAGAATAGCCTCATCGGAGAGATTATATACATCTGCGAAAGTAATAAGTTAGGGGGCAATATGCGACCGATGAAACAAAAATAGTAAAAGGAGGAAAAAATTTTATACCATAAAGTTCTTGATTAGCGTTCAAGAGTGGACACCCTAACTTTTGGGAGTCAAGTTCCTAAGTATTCAACTTTTGAATTCTCTCATCTTTATCGCGAGACGACGCTTGGCTTCAATTTCTAGTTCTCGAATCTTCTTGCTCAACTGCGAGTTCTTCTTTTCAAGATTGTTGCGTCTTCTCTCGAGATCTGAGGCAACTACAAAAGAAGTTCTTCCAACCTATGAAAGAAGATAGAAAAGTCATTAATATATATACGTTTAAAAATTTAAAGTTAACGGGGAAATATGACCGCATGCGTACCAAAGATCCAAGTGCATTCAAGAAGTCGGGAGACACGATTCTAGAGGCTCCATTGAAAGAATCGTTGCCTTCTAGTAAAGCAAAGATTACACACATTTGCGAGAGTCCCGCAAAGAGAAGCTAGGGAGCATCTCCCATTCCTTGGAAAGAGTCTCGAGAAGATGCTAGATAACCGATCCATAGGAGAACTGCCAATGGAGTTTCTTTAGCAAGAGAACGATTCGAATCATCCTCATCGAAGATTCGTGAGCTTGAACTAAGGCGAGAAGAAGACCGAGCCTTTCGCTTTTTAGTTAATGGAACGAGAAGATTTATTCTTGCGAGCTTGATTTTGCCCTTACTTTTACTCTTCGCGGCCTAAAGCTTCTTCAACTCCAACCTTCGCGTACGCGTAAAGATAAGAAACAGAGGCAACAATATTGTATTAAATAAAAAGAAAGGAAATGTTTCTTACTTCACTCGTGTTGATCGAAGCAATGTCAGTATCCTCCGACGGATCCTTCTTGTAGCTCCTTCTTAATCTAGTTATCTGAAAGATTTCACAAACTCAGCAATGATAGAAAGAAAGTTGTGAAAGCAAAATTTGAAGTAGGAAACATACCTCCTTCGCCTTCTCAGGCCATTTGAATTCCCAAGGATGATATCCTGCGAGGTTCGCAGGAAGAATATGCGAGCCCGCGATATAAGGGCCATTTAAGATCAAGGGTACAACCCACCATTTCTCATCTTTGGAGTGGCGAGGAGTAGTATTATTACCCGGGTGCCAATCAATATCCTGCATGAGCAATTTATCCTCAGGGACATTATCCTTCTTTTTCAGGCGAATACCCCAGCGAGATTTCACATTCACCATAGTTATCACTGCATAATTTTCAAAAAAGTTTTCTACAGTGTACTTCTCAGCCTATTTCCAAGTCTGCGAATTTGGGGTTTCTCGATGTAATTAGGGTATAAAGATCCTTTGCAAAGACAGCTGTTCGCGAACTCAAGCATCGGGCGAATGCAATCGCCACTCAATTGATAAATAGCCCGAGAGAATTTTTCATGGGCCAAGATTTCATAAAATAGAGGCAACTCGGGATCGTATAAGGAATGGGAAGCCCCGCGAGAAGCCGACCCTAGCGAGACTATAATCCTTTGATCATCACATTGATGATCGTAAAATAATTTTGCGTAAAGAATGGATGAAGATTCTTGATCGGGAATGGTTGATAGAGTGAAACCCTTCTCGAGCAACTTCGTTGAACTTCCTCAAAAGAAGCTTTATATGCACGACTCATAGAGGCCATTATCGTATGGGAATGGATGGGAGGTTGGAGATTAGGATCGAGCGTTAGAAGAGACGAAGAAAAGATTTGCAAGAGAGGAAGCGCAAATTGCGGAAGGAGAGAATCAAAGAGAAGTTGCAGAGAGAAACTAAAGAATGAAAAGGAGAGGAAGAAAAACTATATATAGGGAAAAAGATCCTCGAGAAAACGAGGTCATTTAATGCGAGAAGAGACATGAACGGTCAAGAATAAACGGTTGAAAGAGACGTGTCAAGAAAAGACATTAATAATCAAAACTGTAAAAGTACAAAATCGAAATAAATAAAGATAAGCAATCGGCAGATCAAAAGAATCACTCTCATGATACTCTTCCCTTCGCAGAGAAATATAAGGAGAGACAGAGACGACACTTCATATACATCTTAAAGAAGCTTCGGAACTTCGCAAAAGAATAGAGGCAAGTACGTACTTTTCAAGTACGGTATTCTTTCCGTTCGTTCCATCATGCCAAAGACCAAAGATTACTACAACAATGATTTTTCCTTAAAGATCGCTCTTCAAGCAATATTCAAGGAAAAGAGGCAAGATGTAGGATCATAATATCGCAACATACAAGGATCGCGGGATTAATGAACGACGGTGTCGCGAGGAGTCGCGAGGGAGCTAAAATAAACGACGCAATGAATAACGACGGGCAAAACATAAAGAAGACGTGAGATCGGCGAGGGTTAAGAAGTGTCGCGAGAGTGAATGTTTGTGCATCTCGCGACACTTCGCGAGACATTCCCGAAAATAAAGGGGTAGCTTAGTTGTCATCCACTATGTATCGCCCTATATAAAGGGTTGAGTGAGTCTGTTGTGAGAGAGAGATCTTTTTGGAATTGTTGGGCAAGTCATTAGGAGAGAGAAAGTTTAAGAGTGCTTTAATTTCTAAGTGTAATTCTATTTTCTTGTGTAAACAATTCATGGATTCAATCAATAAATATTCTTGATCTTACATCTTTCAAAGGACTAATTAAGCAAAATCGAGTAAGGGGTGTAGTGTGGGAAATCCTGCTACTACAGACAACAGCAACATCGAATGCACTCCCTTCGAACTTGAACATTTTCCTTGCACACATGCACCTTTTAGTAGAGTTTCCTTCTTCTCATCGATCTTCTCATCACTTCATGTCCACAGATGCTGCTAATTTGTCTTCCCTTTGCAGTGACCAACACTTATTTCCAAGCTAAGTTACAACCTGCAGGCTTCAACACCAAAACACCAAGATGATATATCACTGACAGTTTACTGATATCACTTGGCTAAAATTTAAAAATCAGAACCATGTAGAGTATCATGTTATTATACAAAGCTTTGACATTACCAGGTAGAAAAGGTTTTCTTCATGCTTCTTTCAATTTGTAAAAACTAATCAACAACCCAAATATCACTACAAAGGAGAAACAATAAAATTTTATGCTCTCCTCTGAATTCAGTATAGCTAAAATATCGTGTATCAAGGGGATGAAAAAAAAATTCTTTCATACCTGGTACCATCCAAATAACAAAAGTATGGCACAAATAGCAATGACTGGTGCATTATTCTAGAAAGTGTAATATGATATAAGTAAGAACAAAGAAATTTCCTGCAATAACAACAAAATACTTACTAGTCAGTGATGAACCAAAATCAAAAAATGACTAAATCCCTAACCATACATCTGAAGTCTTAAGTTATTGGCCTTTAGTAGGATCTCATGTATTGAAAGAAAGTAGTATAAGGAACTTACAGCGCTGCTGACACTGGCAAGTAGTGAAGGGCTTACTTATGGGTACCCTTCATAACCCATTGGCATCAGAACTGAATAAATAAAGGCAAAGTAGTTGGAAATCTAACTTTCCATTCTGCAAAACAGCGGTTGGAGACTCGGAGCATTTAGGTGTGTATGCCAGTGGGTCGATCTTCATGTTCAGATAAAATACAATCAACGCATGATCCAACATAACAATCTATTCAGCTAAATGTTTACCTTCATATGGTGTTCCTCTAAAGAAATCAAACCAGGCTCAGTTAAATAACCTTGATATCATCTCCAGAGAATTCATCCTTCATCTTCACAAACTATTCTAGGTTCACATCTGTTGATGGTGGTTTTTAAACAAAGGGTAAAATCGTAAAACCCCAAATAAACTAATGTCACCAGTGACACATTTATTAGAACATTTAATGCGTGTAGTCGTAATTAATAGGGGTATTTTTTCAAATTAGGGTTATAACGAACAAAACCCTAATTCACCTCCGTGACAATGGCAAATCATGCCAGCCACACCTGGCCCGAGCTAGCCGCATATCTATGCCAATGGCAAATCATGCCGCCATACCAAACGCGCCGAAGCATGCCAACCATGCTAGCCGCACCACCGTGCCAATGGCAAATCATGCCACCACACCTAGCCCGGAGCTAGACGCATCTCTATGCTAATGGCAAACCATGCCAACCCATACCAAACGCGCCGCCAAGCATGCCAACCATGCTAGCCGCACCTCCGTGCCAATGGCAAATCATGCCGACCACACCTAGCCCGAGCTAGAAGCATCTCTATGCCAATGGCAAACCATGCCACCATACCAAACGCCAGAAGCATGCCAACCATGCTATCCGCACCTCCGTGCCAATGGCAAATCATGCCATCCACACCTAGCCCAAGCTAGCCGCATCTCTATGCCAATGGCAAATCATGCCAGCCATACCAAACGCGCCGAAGCATGCCAACCATGCTAGCCGCACCTCCGTGCCAATGGCAAATCATGCCGGCCACACCTAGCCCAAGCTAGACGCATCTCTATGCCAATGGAAAATCATGCTAGCCATACTAAACGCACCGAAGCATGCCAACCATGCTAGCCGCACCTCCGTGCCAATAGCAAATCATGCCAGCCACACTTAACCCGAGCTAGCCGCGCCAAGCCAAACACACTCTGCCTTGGCCCTAGCTACACTGGTCACGCCACGCCAAGCCAAACAACCTTACGTTGGCCCTAGTCACGCCACGCCAAGCCAAACACCCTTACCTTGGCCCTAGCCGCGCCATGCCAAAGTAGCGCCCGCACCTAGGCTTGCAAACCATGCAACCTAGGCCAAATTGGCCACGCGTGCCATTGGCACATGCCAACATGCGTCCCGGTAGCTTTTCCTACCAAAGCCACGGCCCTAACGGCCACGCATGCCATTGGCACATGCCAACACGCTCGCTGGTAGCTTTTCCTACCATGGCCACGGCCCTAGCGGCCACGCATGCCATTGGCACATGCCAACATGCGTCACTGGTAGCTTTTCCTACCAAAGCCACGGCCCTAACGGCCACGCATGCCATTGGCACATGCAAACACGGTCGCTGGTAGCTTTTCCTACCAAGGCCACGGCCCTAACGGCCACGCATGCCATTGGCACATGCCAACACGCTCGCTGGTAGTTTTTCCAACCAAGGCCACGGCCCTAACGGCCACGCATGCCATTGGCACATGCTAACACGCTCGCTGGTACCTTTTCCTACCAAGGCCACGGCCCTAACGGCCACGCATGCCATTGGCATATGCCAACACGCTCGCTGGTAGCCTTTCCTACCAAGGCCACGGCCCTAACGGCCACGCATGCCATTGGCACATGCCAACACGCCATTGGTAGCTTTTCCTACCAAGGCCACGGCCCTAAACGGCCATGCATGCTATTGGCACATGCCAACACGCTCATTGGTAGCCTTCATCACCTAGCCGTGCCCCTAATGCACGCCGTAGCCTAACTTGCAAGCCGTGCAACTTAGGCCAACTTGGCCGTACGCGCCATTGGCACATGCCAAAAACCACGCTGGTAGCCTAACTCGCAAACCATGCAACCTACCACAAAGGCATTCCGCACATGCCATTGGCACATTCCACACACGCCACTAGCAGCTCTGGCATTGCCACTTACACTCAACGTACAACCTACCACCAAGGCATTCCGCACATGCCATTTGGCACATGCCACGCATGCCACTAGCAGCTCTGGCATTGCCACTTGCGCTCGATGTACAACCCGCAACAAGTGCATTCCGCACATGCCAATGGCAGATACCACACGCGCCACTAGCAGCGCCACTTGCACTCAAGGTGCAACCAATACTCGAGATATCAACACCTGGCGGGGATGCTTTCCCGGGGTTTTGGTTTGGCGGTCACGCTTGCGGCGTACACTACGCTCACATTAAGAAAGCGTGAAAAGGAATAAAGCGGTCAAATAAATGAGGAAATAATGGTGAAAACGTTTTCACCCAAAACACCTTGCGGTTACCACCTCCTCCCATTATTTCACCCTTTACTCTCTTCCTTCATGAGGCCAGTACGTTTCAATCTCGGCTCGTATAAATAGGTCTTACCCTATTTCCACCGAGACACAAGTCTCGGTCGGGAGAAAAATACTACACTCTCGGAAAAGGCAACTTTGCAAGCTCTCCAAAAAGCTTTCATCTCTTGCAAGCTTCCGAAGATTTCACTTTCTCGATACAAGTCGAGACACTACTCTCCCCGCATTATTCTAGTCTCAACACCTTTCTTTGCTTCCCTCCCCAAATCAACCCTTCTCCTCCACTTTGTGATCGAAGCAAGTCCTGGAACGGCCATTTCTTTGTAAGTAGGACTTGTGCAGATTGATCTCTCGAATCTTTAAAGTACTCACGTGCAGCACATTTGTTTAGGGTTTGAACCGGTTTCTCACTCACCTACCGAATTTACCGGGAAATCGGCGAACGATTTTACCCATAAACAATTGGCGACCTGCGGGAGGATTGATCTATCGGTTACAATACCAACTCCGATTCCTGATTTCGTTTCCCGAACGTCAAATCCCAACATGGTGGAACTCAGGTCCGGAGCGGCTGCCGAGAACACCAGCACAGAACGCATCCCTGATGTTAGCGTCTCTACCAATAACGTTGTTGTATCACCGGCTGACAACAACAACATCGAATGTACTCCCTCAAGTGTAACACCGCCAATCACCAGGGCCAGAGATGCAGCCTCCTTTAGTGTCTCTGCACAACCCTCTAATCACGGCAACGAAAATATTTCTTCGGGTGTCGCGCCACCAGTCACCAGGGCTAGAGCCGCCGCTACGACCCCAAATGATTCGTCTAGCATGGCGCCTCCGACCACGACCAGGGTCCCAAATACCCCACCGATGGGACGAGAAATCGGAGGGACCAGAGGAAGTCGTCCTTACGTCACCATTGCTGATTTGATGGAACGACAAGAGATGATCGCCAGAGCCCAGACGGATATGGTTTCAACGCAGAAGGAAGTACTCATCTTTCTCAAGACCCTGACAGAACGACTACCACGTGAGTCGCGCCCTCCAGAGCCATTTAGGAACGTCTCCAACAACCCCGACACCAACACCTCGGCGGAACACGCCTCCACGGATGAGGAAACTCGCGCTAGAATCACGTCGGAAAGAAATCAGCCGCCTAACTTCGTCACGAGAGAGGATTTGGAGCAACTTCTCCGCAACCGAATCAAGAATGATGAAATGGATGTGCATCAACACCAACCCCCCTACCCATCCGAAATGCAGAGAATCCCTCTCCCAAGGGGTACTCTTCTCCTCAATTTACCCTGTACGATGGTACCGGGAATGCACATGAGCATGTCTCCCGTTTTCTAGAATCCCTAGGTGAACGTGAATATAATCACGTTCTTCGTTTAAGGGAATTCTCAAAATCACTTACTGGAAGGGCGTACACATGGTACAACAGCATCCCACCGAACAGCATTCCCAACTGGAATAGCATGGTCACTGTGTTTTACAAGAAATACTTCTTCGTGTCTGAACAAGTTACTTTCTCAGACCTCGGAAGAATGTACCAGTGGGATAACGAACATCCGAATGATTTCGTCAAAATGTTCAAGGTTCAAGCACTGATTGTCACGACCCAAACGTAACCGAACAACAATGGTGAACGCATGCATCAATGGTATGGTTCCAATTTACAGCGCCACCGCTAGAAAACTTGCGTTTCCAAACGTTCTCCGAACTCCATGAAGCCGCCAGACGATCTTCAACAACAGCACCAGCATTACTGGAAAGAGCTAGGCCAACTCGAACCGAAGACGCGCGTGAAACCCGCGGGAGTAGACGCCTCATTAACAAAAAATTTAATGCCGTCTCATCCTCCGTGAACATAGTAAACGAAGGGGGAAAAAGGAAAGCCCCAACTATGAGTCACCAGCCAAAACGTGAAGCACCGGCACAACGGAACCCCGCCACGGAATACCGTCGCTAAAACTCCCATGCAGCATCATGAGACCGAAGGAAATACCCTTGATTTCCCGTTTCCCATCGAGTAGGTGATTGACCTCCTAGAAGCCTGGGTTCAAGATGATGTCATCAGACTGTCACCTCCCAGACGTCCACCAACTGAGGCTGAGATGGCGAACCCCAAGTACTGCCATTACCACAGGTTCGTTCACCACCCAACTAGCGATTTCAACATACTAAAGCATATTTTCAAAGAAAGGATAGAAGCAGGAGAACTCCAACTAGGAGACGAAAGAGTGCATCGAGACCCACTCCCAATAAGAAACTGCGGGTCCTCTGGGGACCAAGCTATTTTTCCAAGGTGCAGTGCCAAGATATTTTCGCAGCTCCAAGCTATTAATCCATGATGCAACATGTGTGCGAAATTCTCTATCTTTCCAAGGTGCAGCGCCAAGATATTTTCGCAGCTCTCAATCGCGTTGTATCCGGCAAACGACTTTTTCTTCCCTCGGAAATCACGCCAGGGGCCCAAGCTTCCCAAACAGGCGGAACCAAAAGGGAGAACTGGGGACTGCTGGACACGTCCCGTTTAAGAGGTAACGAATTTGACGACACGCTCATCGACACGGCCTCCTACCACAACATCATTACTTTCAAGACACTAAAGGCAGCAGGATTTACAAAACAAGACGCTACCTATTCCCCGACCGTGATTAAGGACTTGAGAGGAGAAGCTTTGAACGCGCATGGCTACATCAACTTAGAGATCGAGATGGGAGACGTTATAACACATAGCAAATTCCATATTGTCAAAGAACTAGATCACGAAATGATATTGGGACGTTTATGGGTGCTCGACAACAAAGCGAAATTGGATGTGCACCCTCCGCCAACGTCCACGCCCGAAGAAAATTCCAACAAATCATCCCACTAGTTATCACATCAGCAAACTACTGAAGAAACCCAGACATCCGAAGAAGACCCGTTGGTGCTAGCTCATGGTTTTCAAATGCAAGTAAGTCTGACCAAGCAACCTTTTCTGCAACCAGTCTTTCCTTCCCCCTTTCCGTCATGGGGACTCGGCGCGACATCGCACAAGTATTTGTCAAGAAATGTGAATGAGGGGCTGGACCATTTGAACACTTTGCAAGAAGCTTGGAAACTTCTATTGAAGCCAACGAAGCCAAGACTCAAATGGTTGCACGACGTCTGAACCCGTTTTCAATTGGAGATGTAGTGGTTAAAGAAAGCTCGTTTCAAGTTGGGAAGATGACAGTAAAAATGGATTTGCCCAGTGAAGGAGAAGACGAGCCGTATCTGGTTGCGGATACCCTTTTGGGAGGATATTGCAAGCTCATCAATGCAGACACACCTGAAGGCGTGATAATTCACTCGCGATGGTTCAAGGAATCCAATCCATAAAAAAAAGTTTGTACTTCCCATTTACTCCCCTTTTCGGTATTTCCTTTAACAATTCCTCTTAGTAGTTGTACTTCCCCAAGATGAATACACCGTTTGTATTTCTCCACGGGATTCCCTTCCGTCAAAAAAAAATAAAAATAAAAATACATCTCTTTCCAAGAAAATTCTCCAGATATCAGGAGAAATACATCAGATAAACCCCGAAAACCACTGCAGAGCCATCATACCACAACCTCTTTCAAAAAATATATATGAAGCAAAATGTTTTCTTGATGAAGAAGAAGGAAAAGATGAGTTTACCAAAAAATAAAAGAGGCATCGGGGAACTAAGCGGCTAACGAAATAACAAAAAGGGAAGAACTAGCCTTCGAAGGATGGAGCACAAGTCCCCTCGGGCAACGCTATCTTCAAGCACTTCCCCAGAATCCTTCGGGCAACAAAGGTTCCATTCAACGGTTTTAGCAGCAGCAACCTCAACATCCCATCCCGGCGGCCACAGCAAGAAGAAGCCCAGTGTCCTCCCGACGACCATTCCAAAGATACGCCACCATGACCCCCTCGGTATTACCAATGACACCTTTGGCATCAACTTCAAAGGCTATTTCGTTTCCATCATATGCTCCTTCAAAGGTTTTCTCATTGACATTTCGAAAAAAGTTCTTCGATTCATCCGCATCAAAATCAAGAATCATGGCGCTCTCCTCCACGCTCACTGAACCCAAGAGAGTCCGAGCATGTACCTGTTCTTCGTGGGGGTATATAGAAGGGAGGTCCTTAATAATTTCACTAGCTTCATGGAGAAAGGACTCAATCCCAACCAATGCCTCCTCAAGAGAAGAAGATCGATCTCCGCCATTCTGAAGTCCTTTTCCGAAAAGTTAAAGGCACGGCCATCCCTGGAAGGTCCCATCATACTTTTGCAAAGAATGGGGAAAATGATCAAGTTCCATCCTATCTATACACATATAAAAAAGAGGATAACATGAACGGAGAAGAAGAAGAAAACATACCGATATGATTTTCTTAGCCCGAATAACCCTAGTCGGGGTGCTTTCGCAAGAGTCAGATCTCGCGCCTTCACTTGGAGAGTCTCGTTGTTTAGAGGATGATTCGTCTCTAGGCAAAGAAAAGAGAAACCAACAACAAGAACCCTTCTCAAACAAGGGAGATGATGCAGTTGCGTTGGGTATGAATACGGAACATTAAAAAGGAAAGGAAGCAATGAGGGACATAACGCTTCCATATTTTTTGGCATGGACGATGCCCTGATTGAAGCCGCGCGTGAAGGAAGGCAAAATAAGGAAACTTTGCTATATGTAGAAACACCTACTCCCTCCTTGTTCACGCCGATCCTATCAAGTCACGCCAGATAGCACGCTCAGCTTCCCCACCTTGCGCCGGTCCCACCAGCTAGCGCGCTCAGTTTCCCAACTCACGTCAACTTCCCAATGGCCGCCCAAGTCCCGCCAGCAAGCACGCACAGCTTCCCTACCTTGCGCCGGTCTCACCAGCTAGCACGCACAGCTTCCTTACCTTACGTCGGTCTCACCAGCTAGCATGCTCAGCTTCCCCACCTTGCGCCGGTCCCACCAGTTAGCGCGCTCAGTTTCCCAACTCACATCAACTTCCCAATGGCCACCCAAGTCCCGCCAGCAAGCACGCACGGCTTCCCTACCTTGCGCCGGTCTCACCATCTAGCACACTCAGTTTCCTAACTCGCGTCAACTTCTCAACGCCGCCCAGCTTCCTGTCTCTCACGACGCTAACTTCCCAATTTTGCCAGCCTCTCGATTTGCGCAAAACTGCCAGAGGCAAGGATTCCAAATCCTATTTATAAAAAGGTCAGACGAGCCTCCTCAATTCTCTTTACGATTTCTTCTTGATAGTTTGTCACCATCTTATGCTTACCTCGCAACAAAGCTCCTGTTCCGGAGCTAAGCGGGGGACTTAATGTTGATGGTGGTTTTTAAACAAAGGGTAAAATCGTAAAACCCCAAATAACCTAATGTCACCAAAGTGACACATTTATTAGAACATTTAATGCGTGTAGTCGGTAATTAATAGGGGTATTTTTTTCAAATTAGGGTTACAACGAACAAAACCCTAATTCACCTCCGTGTCAATGGCAAATCATGCCAGCCACACCTAGCCCGAGCTAGCCGCATCTCTATGCCAATGGCAAATCATGCCAGCCATACCAAACGCGCCGAAGCATGCCAACCATGCTAGCTGCCCCTCCGTGCCAATGACAAATCATGCCAGCCACACCTAGCCCGAGCTAGACGCATCTCTATGCCAATGGAAAACCATGCCAGCCATACCAAACGCGCCGAAGCATGCCAACCATGCTAGACGCACCTCCGTGCCAATGGCAAATCATGCCAGCCACACCTAGCCCGAGCTAGACGCATCTCTATGCCAATGGCAAACCATGCCAGCCATACCAAACGCGCCAAAGCATGCCAACCATGCTAGCCGCACCTCCGTGCCAATGGAAAATCATGCCCAGCCACACCTAGCCCAAGCTAGCCGCATCTCTATGCCAATGGCAAATCATGTCGACCATACCAAACGCGCCGAAGCATGCCAACCATGCTAGCCGCACCTCCGTGCCAACGGCAAATCATGCCGACCACACACCTAGCCCAAGCTAGCCGCATCTCTATGCCAATGGAAAATCAAGCCAGCCATACCAAACGCACCGAAGCATGCCAACCATGCTATCCGCACCTCCGTGCCAATGGCAAATCATGCCAGCCACACTTAACCCGAGCTAGCCACGCCAAGCCAAACACACTCTGCCTTGGCCCTAGCTACACTGTTCACGCCACGCCAAGCCAAACACCCTTACCTTGGCCCTAGTCACCCCACGCCAAGCCAAACACCCTTACCTTGGCCCTAGCTGCGCCATGCCAAAGTAGCGCCCGCACCTAGGCTTGCAAACCATGCAACCTAGGACAAATTGGCCACGCGTTCCATTGGCACATGCCAACATGCGTCACTGGTAGCTTTTCCTACCAAAGCCACGGCCCTAACGGCCACGCATGCCATTGGCACATGCCAACACGCTTGCTGGTAAATTTTCCTACCAAGGCCACGGCCCTAACGGCCACGCATGCCCTTGGCACATGCCAACATGCGTCACTAGAAGCTTTTCCTACCAAAGCCACGGCCCTAACGGCCACGCATGCCATTGGAACATGCCAACACGCTCGTGGTAGCTTTTCCTACCAAGGCCACGGCCCTAACGACCACGCATGCCATTGGCACATGCCAACACGCTCATTCGGGTAGTTTTTCCTACCAAGGCTACGGCCCCTAACGACCCACGCATTCCATTGGCACATGCCAACACGCTCGCTGGTAGCTTTTCCTACCAAGGCCACGGCCCTAACGGCCACGCATGCTATTGGCACATGCCAACACGCTCGCTGGTAGCTTTTCCTACCAAGGCCACGGCCCTAATGGCCACGCATGCCATTGGCACATGCCAACACGCTCATTTGGTAGCTTTTCCTACCAAGGCCACGACTCTAACGGCCACGCATGCCATTGGCACATGCCAACACGCTCGCTGGTAGCCTTTCCTACCAAGGCCCCGTCCCTAACGGCCACGCATGCCATTGGCACATGCCAACACGCTCGCTGGTAGCTTTTCCTACCAAGGCCATGGCCCTAAACTGCCACGCATGCTATTGGCACATGACAACACGCTCGCTGGTAGCCTAACTTGCAAGCCGTGCAACTTAGGCCAACTTGGCCGTACGCGCCATTGGCACATGCCAAAACCCACGCTGGTAGCCTAACTTGCAAACCATGCAACCTACCACCAAGGCATTCCTCACATGCCATTGGTACATGCCACACACGCCACTAGCTTTGACTCTGGCATTGCCACTACACTCAACGTACAACCTACCACCAAGGCATTCCGCACATGCCATTTGGCACATGCCACGCACGCCACTAGCAGCTCTGTCATTGCCACTTGCGCTCGAAGTACAACCCGCAACAAAGGCATTCCGCACATGCCAATGGCACATGCCACACGCGCCACTACCGGCGCCACTTGCACTCAAGGTGCAACCAACACTCGAGATATCAACACAAGCGGGGATGCTTTCCGGGGTTTTGGTTTGGCGATCACGGCTTGCGGCGTACACTACGCTCACATTAAGAAAGCGTGAAAAGGAATAAAGCGGTCAAATAAATGAGAAATAATGGTGAAAAAGTTTTCACCCATAAATACCTTGCGGTTACCACCTCCTCCCATTATTTCACCCTTTACTCTCTTCCTTCATGAGGCCGTGGTACGTTTCAATCTCGACTTGTATAAATAGGTCTTACCTATTTCCACCCAGACACAAGTCTCGGTCGGGAGAAAAATACTACACTCTCGAAAAGGCAACTTTGCAAGATCTCCAAAAGCTTTCATCTCTTGGAAGCTTAGGAAGCTTTCACTTTACGATACAAGTCGAGACACTACTCTCCCAGGTATTCTGGTCTCAACACCTTTCTTTGCTTCCCTCCCCAAATCAACCCTTCTTCTCCACTTTGTGACCGAAGCAAGTCGTCGGAACGGCCATTTCTTGGTTTAGGCCGGACTTGTACGAGATTGATCTCTCGAATCTTTAAAGTGCTCACACATGCAGCACATTTGTTTAGGATTTGAACCAGTTTCTCACTCACCTACCGAATTTACCGAAATCGGCAGAAACGATTTTTACCCATAAACAACATCATAGGCCAATGTCATGCATGAAGTGTGGATCTATGTTCTACAAACAAAAAAACAATTAAAACACAATCACGAAGAAGAATGCACATACACAAGAATTCATACTGCATTAACACAACACAATTAACAAAATATTATGCTATTTGGGCCAAAATACAATGTGGCAGTTTATGGATGAGAACAAGTACCTGGTAAATGTGTCTCGTTGTTTTGGTGACAGGAAGAGGGAACTTAATCTCCCAACCTATTCGTCCAGGATTTAGCAAAGCAGGATGAATTTTGTTTGTTGCAAGAATGACTTTTGACATATCCTCATGAATCAAAACCATCAAACTGGTTCAATAGTTGTAATATGGTCCTATGAATCTCGGGTTCACCTCCTGACACATTGTACCTAGTGGAACATAGTTAACAATTAAGAAACAAATAATAAAAATATTTCTGCAGACACAAGAATATGATAGAATTGAACCCAAAGTAATTGAAATCGTTCCTCGGTCCTACTCGGTTGGGGAGCTTGGAGTGAGGAGCAACAAGTTCGGACTTGGAAATCACCAAAACTCGGTCTAATATTCGGAATCTATTTATTAATAATTTATATATTGCTTCTCATAAGTCATGATTTTTACCTAATTAAAATTAAAATTTTATACTATTGTATAATTAAATGTGTAATATTGTTATATTTAACGTGTTTACCATGTAATTCGAGGTTTTATATTTTATAACTCCCGTGGGTTACGGAAATTTTCCTTATAATTTTTGTGCATTCAAGGCCAACTCAGAAAAATCGTTAACTCATTTTGCTCAATAACTGTCTAAATCGGCCGCCTTAATCGCAAAAAATAGGGAATAGCTTGGAATCGGAAATCTCCTCGGTCATATAGCCTATAGCGATTACTCGGCGAGTAATCAACCTTGGAGAGCGATTTTGACTACACTGATTGGACCTGAAATCTACCACTCTGAGCACCTCTCCTTCATGATCACTAAGCAGCTGAAGCTAAAAATAAAATAAAAAGCTAAGTAACTATCACGATTTAATAAATCAGTAACTTAGTGTAAGAAAACATTGGAATCTCAAGTCGTTGGTACATGAATTCTATAACTCTAAGCACCTAATCATTCCTTAAGGACTTGCACAACTAGAAAACCAAAAGAAAACTCCACATAGTTGAGTAGCATTTTCCCCGTAAGAATGCACCACCTAATAAACATAAATAACTCAAAATGTCTGCTAATATATCTACACAACCCAAAAAAATCATAATAGAATACGAATAAGAAGGCGACAGAACACAAACGACTAAAAATAATCAATTAAAACCATAAATACACACAATTATACCAGAAACTGAACAAGAAGGCAACAAGACTCAAATAACTAAAACTCGATCAATGCATGACATGAATACCAAACTTATTCCACTTTTTCAACTCATAAAAAAACAAATCAGACTCAATGCATCAAAACCAGATACCAACACTTTAGAGATAAGAAATACATGTTCAAGATCGAACACCTTTATCAGATTCATACCCATAACCCTTATTCTCTTAAATTAAAGATCAAGCATGTTATAACAAAAGGAAAACTCACAGACCCACAGTGAGAAACCAAATTATACCCCGTAAATGAAAATCAGTTCATAAAAACAAAAATCAAACACACAAAACTAGCAAAATATCGAGAGAAAAAAGCAAACAAATAGGGTTAGAGTTATACCTGAGGATTTGCATTTGAATCTTCCAAAAAATTTACTTCAATATTCTCCTACGAGTTTCAAACACAAAAATTAGAAATCAACTAGGGTTTACAAATCAAAGATAAATTTTAATTTCTCTAGAAGGGGTATTTCATACATGAGGTTAGAGATCTAGGGGTTTTACTTCAACAAATCGAATCTTCTTCAGAGAGTTTCAAGCTAAAAGTAAAAATCGATCTGGTTTAGTTTTTCATACCACTTTTTAGGTTTAAGAAATCACAAATCAGTTCGAGACTTTTGGTTTAATTTCTGATTTTGGTTTGATTTCTGGTTTCTCTCGATCTCTTTCACTCGATTTCACTGATTTTTTTCTCTGGTTTCTTTGAGCAGAGAAGAAAGAAAGAAGGCGAAAAGATAAAAAAAAATAGACACAAAAGAAAGAGATAAAGTCATAAAGAGATAACGCAAAAGAGAAAGGTGGGCTAATTAAGACCACTTTTTTATTAAAAAATATGCTATAAATTAAATATACTGTCTAATTTAAGATAACCCAAAATAAACTGAACTAAAATGAAATTAAAATGGAATTAAAATAATAAATTGATTTATATATATACTAAAAGGTTAAGACACTTGTAAAACATTTAAGACTCTTATAAGAGTAGTTGAAAAATCGGAATGAAAGCAACAAATATTTTCAATTTGAGACTCTTATATATGTGGAAGCACTAAAGACATGTATATGTGTCTCGAACCCAAAAATCAATATGTCTCAAAATGGGCCATATGGTGTAGTGAAACCATCAAAAGATGCCGGGAAGATTGCTTTTACGGTAAATGGATTTAAGAACTGGAAGAAAGTTAATGATGGTGATAGATGCAAGTTTTTGAACCATATGAGTAGTAAAGTTCACAGGGATTCGCTGAAAGCATTAGAGAACTTGAGGAATCATTCTCAACATATTGAAAGAGTAGTCCAAAGTTATACTTCTCATCAGATTGCTGAAAATAGGTTGAGATTACAAACCTCAATTGATGCAGTTCTTTGGCTTACGTTTCAAGGTTATGCTTTAAGTGGTTGAGATGAGAGTCAAGGATCACTCTTGACATGATTAAGATATTAGCTTCTTATAATAAAGATGTTGAAGCAGTTGTATTAGATAAAGCTCTAAAAACGCTTCTTACACGTCGCCGCATATCCAAAAAGAGATTTTACATGTGATTGTGACAAAGTGAAAAATGAAATTCATGAAGAGATCGGTGATAAAAAAAATTGTCTTATTGCTGATGAAGCTAGTGATGAATCCAAATAAGAGCAAATGGCAACAGTTCTTTACCTTTTATGAAACGGGACGAAAGTAGTCGTGGACAAACTCCATCTTCATATTCTTTTTCGGTTGTCCCTCCCACCGTGGCAACGGTCGTACTAGTATATTTGTTTCCTTTATTGTACAAATTTCTTTAATATGAATATAGAAAATTAAAGGCTATAATAGAGAGTTCATTAAAAAAAATACGCCTATAAACATAAGATGGACACAATTTTGAAACTGACGGAAATAAAATAGAGGACGGTCTTTTTGAAACATATGTAGTATTTTATAACGTTAAAAATGTATAATTAAAAACGTTATTAAAATTAAAAACGTTACATTCTACCGTGATGAAAGTCGTCAAACTATTTTATAACTAAAGGCGAATTGCATAACATAACACAGCACACTCAATTCTTCACAAAAGCTATTGCTCAATAACTGCGAAAATGTAAATTACGCTGCTCGACAAAATGCCGATAATAAAGAAACAGTAAACGGGAATAGACCTTAAGAACGTTTTTACCATGTGTTTCTTGGAACCAATACCTCCGATTTCTTCTTTCCGGAACTGGTCAAATAATATTTCTTTTCTAGACTTCAGATACCAAGAGTAAATCGTGTAAACACAAACACTAAGCGACAAGATCGGAACGCTCACTGCCACAGCCAACATGAATTCATTCTGATAACTGTAAAATGGTGGAGACATACTTATGAAAACAACTATGTAACTTATGAACCAACCCAAAGTTGAAACGATCATCATTCCCACCAGATATCTGGTGTTGTGCTTGATAGACTTTTGGTATATAAACCCAATTATAACTACTAGGATTATGCTAAGACTAAGTCTTATGGGCTAGATTGGAGGTGCTAGATTAGCACATAAGTGTTGCAATTCCAAAAAAAAGCGTAGCAAAAAAATTTAACACTAGTTCTCTCTCCTAGCAGGTGCTAGCTTGTGAAGTAGCATGCTAGATAGTTCTGCCGAATGGTTCGCTTGAAAAAAATACCTTTTCGCGGAATGGTTGCTACTGCGGGTTTTTTTTGATTTGATCCGGCTGAGATTTATGTAGCGCCGAATGGTTTAGCATTTGGCGCGGAATGGTTGTCCGGGCGCGGAATGGTTCAGCGCTAGGCTGACGTGGACTGCTAATCTAGCATGCTAGATTAGCACTCCCATAAGACTTAGGAGGTATTTCTGACTGCTAATCTAGGTGCTAGACTAGCACCCCATAAGACTAAGTCTAAGAGAGACTAAAAACGCAATAGCATTACTAATCCTGTAGATTCTGTAAAGCATTGGGTTTCTGTAAGCCAATGTTGGCGTCCCAGCATAACGTATTATATAAGGAGAAAACCTTTGTTTATTATACATGAAAATAATTCTACTCCACTTCTCGTGTTCCAGAACAATACCTGGTGATCTGCTCTTCCAATAAGCATCGCGAGCACTATAGGACTCATTGTCCAGTGCTTTTAATAGTGCCCGAACAAAATTGCTGCTAATCTTTGTCCTATTTTCGCTCTGGGTGGTATCTTCTTGTTGTCTTTTTAGATATTTATCAAAGCGATTCGACTCGTAGGAGTTAGCCACAGACCCTAGATAATAGGTAAAAAGAACCGGGTTGTCACTAGCTTTTATCGTAGAGTCTTCTTGAAAAATACCACCTGGTGGATTCATAACAGCTTGAAAAGCGATTCCTGCTATTAATGTTGCAACCACTAACAATGCGTTTAATCTCTCTATCAACCATTCTTTAGATGGTTTTTCTTCTTTCTTGTAGCACCCTATTTCAAGAGCATATCTTTCTGTCTGAGTTAACATATCTCGCGCTTTGTGGCTGTCACTGTTTAAGGCATTTGTGTTAATTTTGAAGTCCTTGCTCTCCATTAGATATTTCAAACACTGCAAATTAAACAAAGTTGGTAAGAAAATTTAACATAATTACATTTCTCTGGTGCTCATGAAGTAGAAATATTAGCATACCTGTAAGAAAAACAAAAAAACAGAAAATCCCAGTATGTATACATATAATACCTCCATTTGCTTCCTTTCTGCAGCTAGGTGCAAAATCGTGTTTCCATTTGCGTCTATAGAATTGACAGATATAGGATCAGCACCTGCTGATGATAAATTATTTATCAACAATTTTAGGGCCTTCAAACTGTTATGTTGGACGCAAACGTGTAGTATGGTCTCACGTTCACCATTTCGGGTGTGAATTGCTTCGGGGTTCTTCTCAAGTAATAGTTTTATATTTTTAACTCGGCCTTCAATTGCTGCTAAATGTAGTGGTGTTCGTCCATCTTGATCTTGAAACATGCAAATATCCTGGTTATTGCCGTCCAACAACTTCTCCACCATAAGAGAGCTTGTTCTAGCAGAGGCCAAGTGAAGAGGAGTAAAACCATGTGAATCGCTCACCCTTGTAAGTAGGCTATTATTTCTCATAAGATCCTCTGCAAACTTAACATGACCACACATAGCGGCTATGTGTAAAGAAGTTCTACCATTACCTGTAAATGTTGTATCGAGATGGAGGTGGGGGTGTTTATTTAGTAGCTCCTTGAGGGAATTAACATCACCTTGTAGTGATATTTCATAAAGCTTATTCTCCATCTTCTCGCACTCCATTAAGCCTTGTCCACTGGCTTTGATTTGAAATTTTGATCATGAGATGCTTTTACATTCAAGTATATCTCCTATATATAAAAATGAGTTGTTCGAAGAAGCTAATTCAACACCAAGCAGAATGACTTCGCTCTTAAGTTTCCATCGTGCAAATTTATTAAGTATTATATACTCCCTCCGTTCCATTTTGGATGATGTTTTTGGAGTTTTCACGCAGATTAAGGAAGAGAGAGATGTGAAGATTTTCCATCTATACCCTTGAAAAAAGTCTTTAAACATTAATTGCTATTAGTGCATTTGAAGATTAAACTTGTAATTCCAAGACAAAATGTAAGGGTATTATTGGTAGTTTTGTTAAAAAATAACCTAAAATATCATCTAAAATGGAACGGAGGGAGTATAATTTTACATAATGGACCCTTGCTGGACTTGACTATTTTTAGACCATACTGTAGGTGACGGCACTCGTTCTTAAAAAAAATTCAAAAGAAAGCAGTCTCTCACCTGCTACATTCTTTTCGTTCCCATCCATGGTCGGCTTAAAACATGCCCACCATATATGGCAAAAGAGATTCTTATATGGCTATCGTTTTAAAAAAAAAAAAAAAAAAAAAAGAGAGAAAAACTTTAGTTCTTCAACAACACAAAAACAAAATTCACTATTTATCTCACAGATTTTTTTGTGGGTCCCGGTAAGGCCACCGAGGACAGCACGAGTTCGTTTTGTGTGAGAGCGTTTTTGCTGGGTTTTCTGTTGGCCGTTTTTTCTTAGTCTGTTGAAGACTTTTTTCGAATAGCTCGATGGTTTTGCCTTATATATATTTCCCAAACCAAAGCTATTCAAATGATTCTGTAGTTTTTCACAATCTAATGGTCTTGCCCTTACTTTTTGTTTGATATGTTTCTACTTTCTACTAATTCACCTTTGTTTGATATTCACTCAATTAGAGAATAAAGCTAAATCTAGCATTAGATGGAAATGTTAAATGATAACTTCAACTTGGTGCACTAATAATGTTTAAATAATTAATGGTGGTGGCTAGACAATGGCCTTGAACTTTTGGCGATTGTGAAAATGGTATTGATTCCATTTAAATCGTTGTAAAAATATAATACTATAACCACAACCGGAAAACTGATACTATAATAACAGGCTAGCTTTCGGTTGGTGTAAAACGATTTTCATCTATTTTTTCTTTTTTGTAATGATGTTTTGCTTGGTAAAGAATAACAATGTGAACGTGAATTTGGGGGGGTAAAAGTTGGTCTCAAAAAGTGGGTAGCGCAGTATTAGTTGTTGCTTACTTCTAGGGCTAGAAGCATCCACAATGGGCCAATGGGAAGAACATTTGTCGCAGATTGTCAACTTCATAATGGCAACTTTGTCATCTGAACAAATTTTGAACTTACCAGGCTTAAAGTACCAATTCACACTCGAAGAGCATCCGGATATTCTGGCATTGCCTTCTATCACTACTCTTTATATTATCATAATCTTGATACGATATGCCTACCAAGATCACATCAAACATTTCCTCTTAGGCCTAATATGCTTAGTATATATTTAATCAAAATTCTTCTCTTGGCATTTACTTTGTTAAAGCTTCCAATCAGCATCATAGCTATGCAAAGATAACGAGACTATATAATATTATCTGTTCCAGAAAAACAAAATATAAAATCTTATGGAATGTATCTCATTCATATTATTCTAAACATTTTCTTTTGCTCCTTACTCTACTTGTGATAGATGCTTCCTTATCGCCTTCAAAAAGTTAATCGAAATTACACTACAACAAAACATGCTTTAGATCACATAGTATATATCACATATTACGAAGATTTGTTATCTTTCTATAGCTAAAACTTAATGATCTAAAGGCTTTTGATGTTTGTGATCGTATACCAAAGCACCTTCCCATGGATCTCATTCTTTGGAGGAAGTGTGATTTTAAGGGTGACTACTTGACCACTTTTTGACTGCTGTGTGATCTAATGTGTGTCTATTATTCTAAACAAAAGGAAGCCCAACTTATTTTACGGGCCTAACATTAAAACAAGTTGTCATTCTCAAATACACAGAAGGAACCAAATCTCATTTCACTCACTCTCTCTCTCTCTCTCTCGATTTCTCAGACAGAGGAAACCAAATCTCACTCGATTTTTTTCCAGTACTCCAACTCAAAGAAGATAGATCCAAACCGTACTTGGTTTATCGATCTCTCCATCTCTCGATTCAGGTACGATTAAAATACGCAATGATTCGAAATTGAAGTGAGATTTGAATTTAGGGTTTATGTTTTAATTTTTGATTTCAATGTCGTTTTTCTGCAGAGTTTTGATCTAAAACTGGAGTGAGATTAGTTAGTATATAGAGACCGATCGGGTATACACTTGAAACTCTAAATATGTCTCGACTTTATGTGATTTGATTAACTTTTACTTGCATGTTCGATTTAGATTTTGGTTGGTTATTTTTTACCTTTGCTTAGTAGATTAGTTAGTTTATAGATATCAATTTGATCTCTGGAAAAAAATTCTTGTGAAATTTTAAGTTCGTTTAAAGATTATGTGATTCATATGTTCATTGGTGGTTATTTCAAGCTCATGTTAAGGGGGTTCAGTTGATAACTGGTTGATTCTACTTGTAGTGCTTGGGGAAATAGCCTAATGGAGCTTGTTCTCTAATGAAGCGGTCTAAACTCTGTTGTGTCCTGTCTCTTTTGGATATGCTGTAACTTTTTCCTTTTGGGTTAGAAAAGTATCTGGATTCATGTGTAATCCATTTCTGGCGAAATTTCTTTTAAGCGAAATCAATTTGTAAACTGTTTGACAAAATTATCTTTCACGTATATTTGTACTTATTTCCCTTCGGTGAACATCTGTTATACTCTGTTTAACGTAAACTTGTCTCAATTGTCAATCACTAAGTTTGATGATTTTTGCAGCCATCAGCTTTACTGCTGGCCACTTTATCTGGTACTTAATTTTTTCTATGCTAGAGAGCTCTAGGGCTACCCATCCTCTCAGATAATGCCACCGGTTAATTGACATGAGTCAGTTCAATAATGCATGTTATACTTGTTAGGTATGCACTACTTCTGAACCCAATTTCATATCTAATGTATGTAGGTAAGGGGTGATACTACTTATTGTGATGTAGTTTCAATTCTGTCACTTGGGAGTACGTTCTGCTGGATTGAACGCGGGTTGGTTTCGTAATCTCTTTCTTACCATTTTCTTTGAATTGACATTTGTAAGATTTTTCTCGTTTAAATTACACGAGTTTTAAGTGTATTTAGTGTTCCGACAACTGGAAATTGGGATCTGTAAGTATCAGAACACCAGGCATTTATTTTCCTTGTGTAATATGAATCTTAGACATGTTGGGGTTCTCCCTTTTAACTGAATGTTTCTCTCTTATGCTGCAGATGCTGGTTAGCATTCATTCAGTCAATGTTGTGTTTTTTTTCCTTTTCCGATGTGGTTTTGACAACTTGGTAATGTTTAACCGAAAAGTAAATTTGTAAATTTAACATAATCAGTAATGAATTCACTACAAACTAGTTATTATGAAAATGCAACATCAAGCTCATCACTCATAAACTCCTGTCTAAGATATTGATAGCTATGCTTGTAAGCGTTTGCTAATTGATATTCCTGATTTTGTTTCTCTATGGGTTTCTATATTATACCCTGATGTTTTCCATTTCTTGGTGATTTTGGGACCCATATATGAACATGATATGTCTTCTGGCTTAGATATGCCAAAGTTTAATCTTAGTTATGTGTTACTTTGGACCAGGCGCTGAAGAAGGAAAACAACCAGGTTGGTTTCCAACGGCTTCTTATGATACTAGTAGGAGAGTTTCCAACCAGGTTGAAGTCCAGTACTTTGTTTTTAGCATGTATGCTACAATCCTATGAGATTGTGGCAGGTACAATAGGAATTTGAATTCTTACATACACCTCATGTATTCTGGTTCAGTTGGTCTGTACAGCAAGTTTGTTCTTATATCTCAATTCATTTTCTGTTTGTTTGCAAGAGTATATAATGGAGTATTGTTGTATATATCCAGGGATGATTTGGAGGCGTTTCTTGGCTAAGAGAGTAGTGAATTTGTGTCCTGGTACTACGTTGTTCCTCGAATTCTTTTCGACAGTTAATTAATCTTACAAAACCATGTGGACAATTAAGAAGGAATTTAACATAAAATTGCAGAAGAGCAAAGTTCCAGGAGATATGTATAGGATGACATTAATTGTCTTGATATTATGAAGCATGATTCTTCTAGAGTGGAAGTGCCTTATGGATATTCATTTGGTGGTGAAAAGAACGTTAGATACGCGGGGCATAGAAAGGTTGGCGCTGGACTTATTTGACATTAATTATCTGAATCTATGTTTATTGTTGACATCTCATCTAACTTGAGCAACTGGATACTGTTGTCAAGGATACCCGTGGTGAGATGTTCCCTCGACATCAATCTTCAGTGGAGAGAATATTAGGTTCTCCGAGTTCACAATCTGCGGTGGCAGGTACTGTACATCTTATGAGGTTATTATGTTTCATGCCCTTTCATGATTGTGTGCAGACATTTAGTTCACATTAGGGTCCACATTCACTTAGTCGATTTTCTTCCAGGTTGAACATCGCGTTTTGCAATGAGTTTGAATGATCCTTCTGTTTCCATACCATCTGCTTTTGATATTATGTCTTGCGTATTGGATTCAATATTCTTTTAGTTTTTGTCTTGGTATGTTGTTTTCAGGGTTGCTCTATCCCGTGGATGATAATTTATCCCTTGTACATCCTTTTGGGGCTTTGTATATTTATATACGTGAATATAACTTACTAAATTTGATATACTTTACAATCTAATCTGCAAATTTGTCCTTGGCTACAGGTTACGAGAGGTACTCATCCAACAGTACTGTCTTCAGCGCAAACTTCATTTGAGCAGGTGATTGTCTTTAGAATTGTAGTATAAAACCGATAGTCTGGAGACTAATACCTTTTTTCTCATCAGGTTGAGAGTGTGAAATACTATCTCTTGTTATTAATCTTTTGATTGTCATAAAGAACCTTAACCTCTGGTCATTAAAAAGGCAAATGGTGCTCAAGGTACTTGTCTGTCTACGTCCCGTCTTAGTTCATCAGTAGTCTAGCATTAATGGTTCTCTTATGTTCTTGCTTATTGTCATTATCTGTATTGTTCACTTGTCTCGAACTTGATTATGATTTTCAACTCGAGAGAGTAGTGAAGGGTTTTCTTTGAGAAGAAGACGTGCAAAATACTCCTTATGGATTCCGCAAGTATTCTTGGGCTTTTCAAAGTTAACTTCATTCTCCGTACTCTCAAGGTCGTAAAGCTCCAACATGACTGAGATAAATCAGTGCTAGACATGAAAGGAATAATATATGGTCTGATGAATATCTTTTCTGAACACTTATTGGTAGCTCTTATCTAGGAATTTGATGTGTAGTTAATCTGAGTAAATCAGCAGACTCAGCGAAAATGTGCAATCCTGTTCAATGACATTATTTGCCATTTATATACAATTTTGGTTTTTGTTTATATCAGTTATTAATTTGAATTACAGGTGCAGGATTGAAATATACTGTTTTATTGTTTGCATAGGGTAAATTTGGGTTGAAAACTTAAAGGAAAGATCACAACTTCGAAAACCTTGTCTTTGAAAACCCTTGCCTTTAGATCTCAACTCTTAAAAACTTTGAGTTCTTTGCACAGGGTAGGATCACACTTTTCATTGCAAAAGAATTGTGATCTATAGATCACCCTTTAGATTATACTGGCAAAGATCACAAACAACCAGTAGTTAGATCACACTTGTTAAGAATGATCCATGTATGTTTTTGTTGTAGTGTTAATTAATGAATTGGGAATATAACAGAAACCAAAAGTAGAAGCAGGATTGTTGTTGCCGTCCAACCAATCAACCACATTAATAAGGCCGGATATTTTTATTATATTTTCCAAAAACGTTTTGGTTCTTTTATTAGTGGTTGTCAACAATACCCGTAACTTTTTAATTTCACTGTAATTATTGAAAATCCAGTAGTACACTCAAAAAGAAGGTAACCAATATCTAAGACATGCTAAGCAGTATAAACTAGAAAATCTTTATTTATGAATCAACCAAGGAAACAAAATACAAGTTCTTGAATACAGGGAAACCCTAATCTCCTCTCTAAGCTAAGCTCTCCCCTCTCTCCAAAATCCGATCCCCTATACATTGCCCAAGGACCTCTATTTATAGGCCAACTAACCCTAATGGGGCACATCTCATTTTACTTCGTCACGTTCTCGCGGAGGTGCTTTATACTTCGCCCAGACCCTTTTCCATAAAGTTTTTCCCCTTCTTTCGCTACCTTCACATGGGCTTGTCAGGATACCTGTCTCTTTTCTTGCTCCATAATTTATCTACTTCGCGGCTTGTCTTTTCAACCATGTTACCGTACTTCGCCCTTTCGGTTTCGTCGTTGATATCTTGTTGGGTACTCTTTTGTATCTCAGATTCTTCGGGTGAGTCTCCTCACTTCTATACATATCCCCTTTGTACTTCGCAGGACTAATCAGTGACGAAGTAACTCTGACATTCGAATCGACAAGTCCCTGACTGGGATCTTTCAGTGAAATCTCTAGCCATACTTCTTCTCTTTATTTTTGACATGTGGCGAGCCTATTTCGTGTACCTACCGCCACGTTCTCCACTTTCCTGACTCCACGTGGCCACGTTCTCTGGACAACCGTTTATTTTCGGTTATTATACCTCGAACGTGTCGTCAACCCATTGAGCCAGTCATCCTTTCTGTGCTATTTATACCCAACTTGACTTAGGTCTGGGGTTTCTTTTCCTCTTCTTCCTCTCTTTGCTCCGTGTTTAGCTGATTCTTGCGCTTTCTCTTTCTTCTACCATTGTTGCTTACCTTCTTAACCTTCTACTTTTCTTTCATTATCATAGCTCCCTAGAAAGTTTCAACATCTTCCTCACCCAAATCCCTCGAGGAATTTCAAGCAGATTTTCAAAAGATGGGTTTAACCCTTGCTCCTGCGGTCGATTCTTTTGTGAGTCCTCCCGTTTCCGCTACTCAGGACATGGAACTGAATTATAGGTGGATTCAGTCAGATACCTGGACGGCCGAAAAGATGATCGTCACTATTGGTCAATTAAGGGCTGGGTTATCTTTCCCACTATACAACCCTTCTAACCCCATCTTTCTTGAGATTCTGGGGTAAGCTGCGGTGTGGGTGTTTCAACTTTCCGGGTAATGCAATCCGCATCTCCCGAGTTTAAGATTCGCTCGGATAATGGTACTTCGCAAGTCCCATCCGCGGATGAAGAATTATTCTCGTGACTTCAACGTGGATTCCTTTGTGGCCAACTATTAGGCTAAGTTCACAAGCTTGAGAGAGCGCCAAGAGTGGGGTATTGAGCTTGTTCGCAATGCCATCTCGGATCCAACCAAATCTCTCATGTTATATGTGGACTCCCAACTTCGCCTTTCTTGTGATGATGATTGGGCGACGTTCCCTCTGGTTGTAAGTGGCCCTTTCGTTTGGGGTTTCGACGAAAAGGGATCTCCTCGCCAAGGCCCCCTTCCTAAACATTGCTACCTTGCTGGTTGTGATCCTTGGAGGCTTCGATGGTCTGTGTCAGCCGAGGTATGACTTCCTTTTTTAAGATTTACCTTGATTTGGGATTCGATTAGTTCTCATGTTCCCTTTTTTCTTTCAGTTCGTGATGCTCGCCGCTGGCCTTCTCAAAACGTATAAGAAACGGATTGTTACAACTGAGTCTCCACCTCCCAATCAGGTATTCACTTCTCCCATTATCTTCCTTTCGTGATAACCTTAAATTCTAACCCTTTACTCCTCGTAGGAAAATACTTTCCCCGTTAAGAAGCCCTCTTCTGGGGCGTCAAAGGGGCGAAAAAGGCGTGATCACCCTGTTCCACTTCCTCCTCCTCAGGTTCCTTACTTCACCATAATTATTATTTCGCGCATTCCAATCTTTTAGCCATCTTTCACACCGAACTTATTATTTCGCAGACTGGTACCCCTTCTTCGGGCGAACAAAAAAGGCAACGAAAGGTCTTGGACCTAGTTGCTTTGACCCATGATTCTGAAATCGCCATACTTACAAGTCTTTCTACTCCTCCCAAGCTTCAATCTTCTCGGTCTCGCACAACTACTTCTCCCAAAGTAGCTGATCCACCTGCTCATCCCAAGGTTGAGCGTCCCAAGAGAGTCACGAGAGGATCCCTCTACCGGCGAGAAGAAAAAGCGGCGGCTCCCGTAGGTCTTGTCTAACCCTCTCTATGATCCGGACATGAAATTTCTCCAAGAGGTCTATGACAAAAGCTCGCGAAGACCCACCATGAGGTCTCGTGCCTTAGAATCTCTGGTGACATTTAGTTCTGATGACTTCCTTTCTCAAGAATTATCCACGCTTTGCTAAATGCCTCTATAAACTTGTCTCTCCAACAAAGATGCAACTTTGATGAACCAGGTGAGCCTTTATGCTCTTTCCGTTGTGCCTCCTTCCTATTCCAAGATTTATTTCCTGAGCTTTTATTCTTCATTTCGCAGGAAGTCAATCGTCACATGGCCAGCCTCGTGGAAATTAGACTTGTTCGCGAGAAAGCAAAGAAGGACGAGGCTCAAATCAAAGTTTTGACAAAGGAGCTTCAAGATGAAAAGGAGCATTTCAGCAAGTAGAGTCAGACGATAGAGAAGCTTCCCGAGTAAGTTCCCTCTCCTCGCAGATTCATTCTTTGCCTTTGCCTTTGCTTTTACTTCTGTTATTTTCTTATTTTGTATTTCGTCAAGCTCGATGCGTGCAACGCCAAGTGAGTGCCTCTGAAACATCTGCCTCGCTGGAAGATCATCGTGTTGAGAATCTGAACCTCGTGGCCCAGGATGATTGCTATGTGTCTGAGAACCAGATCTTGAATGAGAAGGTTGAGACCCTTTTTTCGGAAGTTGACCGCTTGTCTACCGATTGTTCTCGCAACGAGGAACTGAATTATCATCTTCACGACGAGAATGAGCGTATCAAGCTTTAATTCCAACGAGTAAACAATATCCTCACTACTTCGAGGAATCTTCATTCTTCGTCATTATCTGCCTATAAGAGACTGGAAGAAGATAACGAGCGCGTGATTAACAATAAAAATAAGGTTGTGGTTGATCTTCGCAAATCTCGCAATAAAGTAATTGGTCTAAACGAAGAAATTGACTGTCTGAAGAAGAAAGTGAAACTCCTTCAAGCTCAGCTAGATAAATTATCTCGCCCGAAGTCTGTCAAATCTTCCTCTCAAGCCAAGTCTGCAGAACCTCATAAAAAACAAGGGTGCTCTTGTCATTCAATCTAACAAAGATACTTCGAAGTCCGGTCATGGTAAAGGTTGGGACAATGCATATCACGAGTTATGTGTCCAACTCCAAGAGTCTGATCTAGCAATCTCCAGGCGGATCATTTGTATACCGACATCCAAGAAACCTTGAATACTACTATCTTGCAGATGGAAGGTAGTTTTAGGTGCAGTGCGAAATATTATTGATTATGTCAAACTTCTAGTTTCTGATGAAGTTTTGTTTTTTATTTTTGCAGAATCCAAAGAGCGCCATAGGAGTCAAGTCCTTCGCCTTTCCCATGAAAGGGATGAGTCTCGCACAGAGGTTTCTCACCTCCAAAATGAGGTCAGTGATTTGAACGTTGATATGGACGAGATGATTGAAACTTCTGCGAAGGTAGCGAAGTTAGCTCGCAAGAACACTCAGAACTATCTGGTCTCTGTTTTCGGAGATTTCTGCGACGAGCATGGCCTTTCTCATCCTACTTTTCCTCTTGAGGTATTCTCCGATGACGAGCAACCAAAGGATGATAGGATCATCTCGGGTGAAGAAGAGAGGCTCACTGAAGATGGAGAGGAGAAGAAGATCGATGTGGCGAAGGTCGAGGAGGAAGAGTCCAAGGGTGCCTATGCTAGTACTGGTGCTGGTCTTGGTGGAGAAGGTGATGAAATCCCTGAGACAAGAATTACTGACGACGTCTCTCCTCAGCAACAGTCTTAGTTTTCTTCTTTTATATTTTAGTTTTATGCTTTACTATTTTGGAAATAATTTATCTGTCTGGGCGTTCCCAAGCTTGGGGGGGGCAAAACATCTTGACTTTTTTGGGTAATACTTTAATAGGATCTTATGTCAATATTATGTTTTTCTAATTAGCCAAGTATATACTTACCGAGGGAATATTCAAAATAATAATAACATTTAAAGTATATACTTGCCTCTTATTGTTTTGTGTATTTCCGAGGTAGGGCGTAAAGTTAACTGATGCCTCCCAGCTGTTCCTTTATAAGCCTTGAACCTTCCTAGATCCTTCCCTTCTCTTGGGGTTCACGAAGCATCTCGTCGCATCTTATTTTGGATTTCTCCTGCGCTTCTTAGGCTGTCTCCATCTTCGGCTTTCTTATTTTGCTTGTTCTTATCTTTGTCTCTTGTCTTCACCTTTGCCTTTCTCGACGGGCTATCTTACTTTGGTGAAATGCCCAATCTTGCGAGGATAATGCTAAAGAAGAACATAAAATGTAAAAGTATATACTTGCCTCTTGTTCTTATTGAGCATTAGCTGATCAAGACGAGGCCGTACAAGTCAAACTATCATTTTCCCATGGTAGCTTTGCCTTTATTATTTCATTACGGCTTCACAAGCTTTGAATTTCGCTAGATCTTTTATTTACCTTCTTTTCTTTTGGGATCCATGAAGCATCTCGTTGTATTTGGTTCTTATTCACTTTCTGATTGTTATGCATTACTTTATACAAGGTCTTAGTGCGCCTCCTAATTAAGGTATTATTGCGCCTCATCATTTTTGAAGGATTTTGATTCGAAGAAGTCTCAGGCGCTTATTACTTTTTCAAATAATATTCCATCAACCTCGTCTTAACAATTATTTTGACCCCATCTCGCGACAATGCGACAGGTCTAGCCATTCCCATGAATGTTAGTCCCATGACATTGTCGTCTTTTTTGGTCACACATCTCCCTAATCTTGAGTGTGCCATCCCTTTATATTCCCACTGATTTCCCCTTCAAGGTGGTTAACCCTAACATGCATGTTGGTCTCCTCCCATCCAGTTATTTTTGCGACTTCTTATCACCTTCGCCGATATGGCTTGGGGTTACGAATTCACACCCTAAGTGAGGTTTCTTTGGGATCGAGTGCATCGTAGCCAAGACTTGCCATACGGACATGGCCGATAACGCTCCAGGCGTCCCAAGCGCCCGCAGCTCAACCGAATACGTCGGCGCCTTGGTCATATTTCTGCACCCCTTACTGAAGGCCATCATAAAAGGGACCCTCAGCAGATAGGTATTATCATTGCCCCTAGCTTTCTCTATGAGAGTTGTTCACGACATGCGTTAGGTCTTGCCTCTTGTAATTTCGTGCGAACTAGGGTGCATGCTGTGGATTCTCAGCCTTCCTAGGCGAAGGTTTTAAGTTTCCCTAGAAACTGCTTATTTCGTGAATCTTATATGCCTCCTAATGCGAGGTCTTATCCTTCTTTGGCTATCTCGTAAGTTTGAAAATTCATATGATACGATTCATCAAAATTCATCAAAACATCATTGTTATCCTTTTGAAAATTTGATACATTATCAATTGATAGATTAAAATAAGTACATTCATCATGCTTCTACGACCCTTCCTCGATTATCAGTGTTCTTCTTCCATGCGAATGTTCTCAGATTGGTATCTTTTCAATTCCCTCATCTTCACTTCGTTCCTGATCTTGAACAGCGTCGCGAATAATGGTTGCCTAGTTGACAGCGCATAGATGAATGAGCGCACTAAATCTTCCTCTGAAATCCTTCCTTTTAGTTCTTTACAAATCGCATCCCATCTCGCTACTATACTTCGCAAACTTTCATTTTCCCTTTGCTTTAACGAGAAAAGTGCCGCTACTTCTGGTTTGCATGGTTCGTTTTTTGCGCATTTGTTTATTATCTTTGGCTGCAATCCGGTTGCCTTTTCTGTCATGGGTAAATTGTTCCTTTTCCCACCGTCCATCATCGATTGTTGCATTAGATACTCTCTTTCTCTGAATTCCCTCCTGCTATTCTCTATGGCTCTCTTTAGGTCTTCTCGTTCATTTTGTTCCCCTCGCCCCTTGATTTCTCGCCGGTTTTCGCGATGTCCTTCAGCTACTAATGACCTTTCCGGTGTATATTTTCCTGTTTGTGCATTGCTCTCCGCTTGTTTTCTTTTTAATTACAAGCTTCTCGTTTTTGCTTTCCAACCTTATGCGCTCCCTCACCAAGTCTTCCTTCTTTCGTCTCTCTCAATAGAGTTCCTTCTTCAACCGTTCCATATCTTCCTCTTCGCAAGCCTTTTTTCCCTTATCTAGAAAATCATGCAATTCAACGCTTCCCACAGCCTCTTGTATCAATACCTTTTTGCGCTTAGTTGTGTTTGTCTTTACTCCTCCTCGGGCCCGTTTTCCTTGATGACAGGGGTTTCTTTCTCACTTCTCGCTACCTCGCTTCCATCAGCCGTTTTTCCCTTCTTCGCCTTTCCGCTTTGCTTTATTTCGGCTTGGCCTTCCTTTTCTGGAGTTATCTCGCGTTCCTTCTCACCATCAATCGTCATTTTTTCCGCCTCTTCTATGTCTTTCTGTGTTGCAACCGGCTCTTCGCTTGTCCCAATTGTGAATATCATCAGCTACTCTGCTCGTCTTTCTTCGCACGCTTTCTTTTTCTGTTCTATTTTCTTTCTTAGTTTCTCCTCATAGTTATGGACATCCTTTTTAATACAATCTTGCGTTTCCTTGAGATCTCCCCTTATCTTGCCAATTGCACTTGTCATAGGAAATCGTATGGCCTGATGATATGTAAATGCAATCCCTTTTATCCCGTGTATCCATGGTCTTCCTATGAGAGCATTGTAGGGTGAGTCTATGTCTATCACACAGACTGTGAATTTCGTTTCCAGCTCGCCAGCGAATTTTTTTACAACTAACTCTCCCTTTGGCTTAGATGCAACCCCGTTAAACCCATATATGTTGTACATCGATGGAACGAGATCCGAGTCCTTGTATCCCATGGTTTTAAATGTGTGATAAACGATTATTTCGACCAAGCTCCCCGAATCTACCAAGATCCTGTCAATTGCGCAGATTTTCCTTTCCTCGGCTTGATCTTCTTCCCACTTTGAGTATTTCCCAAAATTTAGGGTTACAACCAAAGGGTTTGTATGCGAATTTCCTCATTCGGGTGCATCCTTCGCTGAGAACGTTATTTCTTTTTTCTGCCATTCCTCAAACGGTTCCTTCGTTGTGACGCTAAAAATTTTATTTCCTTCGAAGTCCCTTTTATGTACTCTCTTGAGTACGTTGTCATGGAAATTTTGGATGCTCTTCGCTGCATGTATTATCGTATTACAATTCGGCCTTTGTGCTCCCGATCTATCTCAATTCGGTATATCTCGCCGATTGTCACGAGGTGGTGGTGGTGGCACATAATAATCTAGGAAATGTCAAGTAGTTTTTACCTATCAAACGAAGTATAATTCTTTGAATGTTCCTACAGGTCATTAGTGTGATTCCCATGAAAGCGATGATATTTGCGTAACTCGTGACGCCTAGTCCATGGAGGTGGATCTCTTCCCAAATTGGGTGGTGGTGGGATCTTCTCTGTTAAGACTATTGCCTCTCATACCTTTTCCACAGTTGTGTTAAGTCTGGGGAGCTTTACGTCTTCAAAAGCTGGTGCGTTTGGTCTCCGCGCTCCAAATCCGGGCCACTGATTATTCCTTTGTTGATATCCCGTGTTGTAACTTCGTGGCTCATAATTATTTCGTCTGGACTCTTCATATATTTATTGATCGATCCATTCTTGATCTCCACTGATCTGACTACAAGATTCACGGATTGGGGTTGACGGCTCTCCTTTTTCATATTTTGGATCATTCTCCACGATATGCACGCCCTTGGTAATAGCCTCGAATTCCTTCCTTGCTGGAATCGATTCTACTTCATTGACTTGCCTCTCGCTTTTCTTCTTACGCTATGTACTCCTCTTAGTATTCTCTTAATTCATTCATCGTTAAAGAGTTTGGATGATAAATATTTGAGTGTATAGCAGGTCAGTCGGGATCAACGCGTTTAAAGCTATGATGAAATTTTCTCGCCAACTCTCAATGCAAGCTCGCTGCATACCGTTCTCCACCTCGTTACCAATCCTCGCAGGCTTTCCGTAGGCCTCTTTCTTAAGTTGAATAGAGTCTCTATCCCCGGCCTTAGCATGTGGTTGGTTATATAAGTGGTCAGGATTATTCTCTGTAAGTATTTGAACGACGAAATCAATCTTTCTGGTAGCCCGTCGAACCAAGCCAATGCTTCCCCGGCCAAACTCGCGGGGAAGTATCGACAAAGTACCGCATCATTTCGTCCCCATTGCATTAATTAAAGAGTGTATTGTTTCAACTGCTGCACAACACTTTCGGATCCGCTGAATATGCTCGGGAGAGTCGGCAGCACACATTTCTCTGGAATATCTGATGCGCGTCGTTTACACAGCAAATTAATTTACTTCTTTCCACACTATTAACTAGTAATATAATGGCAAGGAGTTCGTTCCCACGAAGAGCAGGGAGTTTTTAGTTGTTATAAAGTAATAGAAAGGGGGGTTTTAGATTTTAATCAAAATAAATGACAAAAGAAAATATAAGAGATTTGTTGTAACTAATAAGAAGAAGGAAGACTAGGAATCCTTCGCCGCCACATCGAATCGAAACTTAATTGAGTACAAGTTTATATATTGTTGAATTTATATTGTTACCAACCGTAGAATAGCAATAAGCTCTGCTATCCCCCGGATTCCTGTTGTCACTGGATACGGAAGCGCTCGACTACCAGTTTCTATCCAAATAACCCACCAAAAATAAGCTCTCAAGGTGTAGATTAACGAATGCTTTACACTCGTGAATCGGGTTGATCCTAGCATCGACGACAGTTATAGGCTACCGCTTACTAGTGTTATCTTTAAACACAATTGCTTAACAAAATCCCTCTGTCGCCTCTTGTGATTTACTACTTGTGTAAAGAATTGAGTGACAATTACACGTATCACCAACCCCAATACTAGTAGAAGAATTATTGATTGGTTAATTTAATTGATCACTTTAAATAACCCCCAATATTCTTAAACATTAAAAATAATAAAGATAATCAACAAATAAATAAAACTTGAAATAAACTTGGTCTAATAAATTAAAGCTTCATTGTTCGGGACTTTGAAATCATCCCTAATCAAAAGAAGTTTAGCTACTCATAGCTAAAAAGAATTCTACAAATAAATAAAAGAGAAAGAATAAAAATATAATTAAAGATAAAAACTCACAAGAAAAGCCGTGGAGTTAAAACTTTATTTTCTCTCTGTTTCGTCTTTTTAGCTAGAGAAAAGAATAAATAAAAGAAGAAGAATATGATTTTCTCTTTTGGTTTAGGTAGCTATTTATAAGCTTCAAATACCCTAGTCGATCCACAAAAGTCGTACAAGATAGAGAACAAAAGTCGGTGGAGTTTATCCCAAAAGAGGTGTTCGTAATTGGGTGTTGCGCGGTACACTCTAGTAGCATGTATATGGTCTCTGTTCCGTTCGATCCTTTGAGAACCCTTTGTATCCTAATCTTTATCGTCGATCTATCCAGCCCCAATGCTCCGCAATACATTGAATCACCGCATTCTCCAAAACGCGTCAAAACCTCTGCAAACGTACTGCAAAGCGGCCCCACCACACGTCTTCTTACGCATTTCGTTTTGCTGCACGTGCTGGATGGGCCCCGCAAAATGACGTCATCACAGCAACCCACAGAATCCTTCCTCTTTCATCACTCTGTTCCGCAAACTCGAGTTCTTCATCATCACCATTCTTCATCGAGCATCAGCAGCTCCCTGAACCTGAACTTCATCACGACAGCAGCCAACAAAACCTCTAACTCCTAACAGTCCCTGCAATCATACACAGACCATCATCACCATTCTTGAGTTCTTTTCCATTGCTGCCATGTTTCACAGCTCCATCTTCGTCAACGGAAGCAGCATTATTCCTCCGTCTCGTCTCCGGCGTCATCATCACTTTCCTGTCGAGCTCAATCCACAGATCTGATCATCCTTCCTCACTGACGTTACTCCAAACTCGAGCCGTTCTTCTTTCATCATCCGATAATGGCAGCACAGCAAACTCGGACTCTCCCTAACAGCAACACTCCATCACCGAGTATTATCGGAAGTAACGGTAGTTAATAATGGCAGCAAACTCGAGCTCCAGCTTCACCTAATAATGGCAGCAGCAACATTCGAGTCTTGATTGTACTCCTTCAACATCGACCCATACTCGACATTTTTTTTTTCATTCTCAACTGCACTGCCAACACTGGCCCTCCATGTTTCTTCTCCGATCATCAATGCCGCAACTAAGCCCATCGCTGATAGTCATCGCGACCAATAGCAGCGTTAACAGTTCACCATCATCATCATGATCAACATCATTCTTTGATCATGATGGCAGCAACACCCCTGATGTGAAATCAGGCTCCTACCCAAACTTTATATCATTCTCCGGAACCCAGTGATGTATTCAAATTCGAGTATCACTATTTATCAAATCCATCATCATCGTGATCATCATGATCATCAAGCTCTGACTGCCATTGCATGCGTGCTTTTTTGGAATAAAGAAGAGGAAGTGCCCTGAGTAATAAACCAGGTGCCTTTAGTAGTGTTTGAATTCTGGCTTCCCCCTATTGTAAAGACCGAACTGCCTTTAGCAGTTCCCTTGAACTTGACTGCCCCTTAACATGAAGGTGTCCCTTATCATCCGGTTGGGATACCAATAGCACTTCCCTTGGAAAATGACCATTTTACCCTTTTTGTCTCTAAATTCTTGTTTTGCTCATAACTTCTTCATACGAACTCAGAATGACTCGTTCTTTCGCCATCGTCTTCATCTTCTCGTCCTCTACATAATGAAAAGTAGAAATCTTGTATTTGAACGAGTTACATTTGGTCTTTGGCCTTTCTCCACTTATAGCTAGCTTCTTTCCTTGCACAATTAAGTGCATATTCACTTCTTTTGGATGATTTACCTAACAAAACACAAATAAGAGAAAACAAGCGTAATATACAATGATTTGCAAGAAAACCAACAAATACTAGCATGGAATTGACACTAAATATATGTGAAATATGCACTTATCAAATTCCCCACACTTGCCTTTTGCTAGTCCTCGAGCAAACTAAACTAGACTACAACAACTCCATTTCGCCGAGGATACGGTTACTTTTAGCGGAATGTAACAAGCCTTTAAACCCCTAGGTGTCCCTAGTGGACGAGTTATAGTCTCGTGAGGGCTTACAAGAGGTATACCCACAAAACCTACTCCAACTTCAAAGCGTTCCAGCTTCCCAAGCATCCAAAGAGCTATGAGGACATAGAGTTTCGCATGCTAGTAATAAGAAGTTAGAAATACCAAGGAACATATTCTCATTCTTAGATGTTGAGTGAGAAATAACCACACCATAATGAGAGAACGCGTGTTTGAGAGCGATCAATAAGCATTTCGCCTCGACTTCCGCCCGCCTCACTTAAAAGGATTTTATGATAATTGCACTCAATAAGACAACTTTTTTATGGGTCTCACATGTGTGTAGGTAGGAATGAAGAGAGAAATCCTACACACGTTGAATGGTGGGAAGGAAACCCTCCGAAATATTTCTGGAGACTCCACAAAATCGTGGAAAATAAAGATATTTCTCTGATGATCTCTAAGAAAGGAAATCAACCATTATTATCGAGGATGGGAGTACTTACCACCTTCACATCTGATTGCAACGATGAAAGCACCACTCTCACAGCATCCAATAGAAACGTCTTCCTTCGGATCGTCTTCAACTGCTGATGATAATCTCTTGAACTTCGTAGAACTCTGACAATTTGTAACTCTTTTCCTCAATTTCCTTGTTGCTTGAAACTTCTTTATAAATTTTTCTTCCCCATAGCTTTATTGAACAAATAACAACCTTAATGCAAATCTTTTTGTATTTTTTTTTTTTTTAAAAAAAAAAAACAAAAAGATTGCAACTAAAAATAGTAACGAAATTAAAATTAACATGGCCATAAAAGAAGTACTTTACCACTTTGATCTTCACAACTTTTATTGTCTTCGTATCATAAACTTCAATAATTCTCATCTTTTGATTTTCTCTACTCTTGCAAATAAGTCTTCATACTTGGATATAATTTATGCTCCTTATGTGTAAGTCTTCAACATATATGTAAATCTTCTCACTGTTTGTTGCTTTACTTGGATATGAAATTTTGCTCTTCCGTGAATTGTTGCTTGTAAACCTTAAACGTCTTCAACTTTCCTTGTAGATTTTGATGTCACTCCACTTGTTGATGATGATGGTGTTTCTATGGATCTGTTGTTGGCGAGAGAGAAAATGGTGCTACTGCAAATCAAACTACAAGAAGGTGGTGTTCATCTGTAGACGTCACCCTTATGATTGACAAAATTAGCACTCAAGAGATCAAAAAGTAGTGCTTCTATTGGTGGGAGGTTGGGTAGCTCACCATTCTACCCGGAATTAACGTACGGTGACACACACTCAAAAGAAAGCTCTTTAGTCGCCTACAAAGAAATTTGGTGCAGTGCCTCTGTTGATTTGAAAATAGGTAGTCTCCACTAATGATTGATCAGCAACTCTAATAATGCATTTCTCTCTGCTCCTAATTTGCATCACCTAGGCATGATTAAATCCATTATTTAACACTCTAACAAGTAAGAAATCCAACGTAGTTCCCTAACACTTCCAAGTTGGCTTATGTCGGTCGAATCTCTATGTAAACATACCTAGAAGTATGATAGTGACTCTAAAATCTCTACAAGTTGGAGGTTTTTATTCAAATATATACAAAGAATTTGAAAATTTTGACTCAAAAAGGCTAAGAAATCTATATGCAAAATATCCAAACACTCCCCCACACTTAAACTTTACATTGTCCTCAATGTAAATCGACTCACAAATCCTAAGTAAAGTCAAGGTGGGAAATCCTAATATGATATGCAAAAGAAGAAAACTAAAAACAAAAGGATAGAAATACAAAACCTATGGGTTGCCTCCCATTCAGCGCTTAGTTTTACGTCCTCAGCCCGACTTGGCATTCTCTAAATTACTTCTCCAGAGGAAGTAAATCACGAAGCTCAATCTCATCAACATCCACTGTAGTGAAGTTCTCGTAGTATGGCTTCAGTCTATGGCCATTGATCTTGAAAACTTTCCCAGTTTTAGGACTAGTTATTTCAATCGCACCATGAGGAAAAACATTAGTAACAACAAATGGTCCCACCCATCGGGACCTTAGCTTGCCAGAAATAACTTAAGACGAGAATTAAATAAAAGAACTTTTTTGTCCCACAACAAAACTTTTCGAGAAATCATTTTGTCGTGGAATAACTTCGTCTTTTCCTTGTATATACGAGAGCTCTCATAAGCATCATTACGTATTTCCTCCCGGCTCATTTATTTGTAACTTCCTTTGTTTCAGCTTCATCATACTCCATGTTGTACATCTTTACCGCCCAAAAGCCTTATGCTCAAGTTCAACTGGAGATGACAAGCTTTTCCATAAACCAATCGATATGGAGACATACCAATTGGTGTCTTATACGCTGTTCTATAAGCCCAAAGTGCATCATTAAGCCTCCAAGCTCCAATCTTTTCTTGTAGTATTGATGCTTTCTCTCGTAATGGACTTTATTTCACGATTTGAAATTTCAGCTTGCCCACTAGTTTGTGGGTGATACGGCGTGCCAACTTTGTGAGAATGTTGTACTTCTTTAGGAGAGCATGGAAAGATTTCTTGAAATGCGAACCTCCATCACTGATAACCACTCTTGGTGTACCATGTCTAGAGAATATATATTCCTTCACAAACTCACAAACAACTTGAGAATCATTAGTAGGGGTGGCTTTAGCTTCTACCCATTTAGAAACATAATCCACAAGCAAGAAGTATATAATATTTTCCATTCGAATTAACAAAGGGGCCTATAAAATCAATACCCCCACACATCGAAAATCTCTACATGAAGAATCGGTGAGTGGCATTTGATTTTGAGCACCTAGATTGCCCGTTCGTTGACATCTATCACAAGATTTTCAAAAAGCATATGCATCCTCGAATAGGGTAGGCCAATAAAATCCACTCTCAAGAACTTTGAGAGCGGTGCGTTTAGATCCAAAGTGACCACCACAAGCATAAGAATGACAAAAAGATAGAATTGATTGAAATTCAGAGTTAGGTACGCACCTGCGAATAATCTGATCAGCACCGTATTTCCACAAGTAGGCTCATCCCACACATACTGTTTGGCTATTTTCTTAAGCTTTAACTTTTGAAAATTAGACATCGTACTAGGTATTTGCCTTGTAACCAAATAGTTTACTATATAAACATACCAAGGTGTTGATTCTTCAATTGAGAAAAGTTGTTCGTCAGGAAACGATCTTGTAAGGGAAGTTCTTCTTCGGATACAACAAGTCTACTAAGATGATCCGCAACAGTATTCTCGATACCTTTTCTTATCTGATTTCAATACTGAATTCTTGCAGCAAAAGAATCCATCTTATGAGTCTTGGCTTGGCCTCCTTCTTTTTCAATAGGTACCGAAGTGCCGCATGATCAGAATATACAATCACTTTTGTACCCACTAAATATGATCTAAATTTTTCTAGTGCAAATACTATAGCCAGCAACTCTTTCTCAGTGGTTGAATAATTGATTTGAGCCTCATTAAGGGTCCTTGATGCATAATAAATCACATGCGACCTCTTGTCTACTTTTCCATCAAAGCTCCACACGCATAATCACTTCCATCACACATTAACTCTCGAACAAGCAAACTCCAGTCAGGTGACTTAATAATTGGTGCAAGTAGTCAACATCTCCTTCAATTTATCAAAGGCATCCTTGCACTCCCGATCGAAGTTAAAGGCAACCTCCTTTTGCAAACAATTTGCACATCGGCATTGAGATTTTGGAGAAATCTTTGATAAACCGCATATAAAAACCTGCATGACCAAGAAATGAGCGAATCTCCCTCACCGAAGTGGGGTATTGTAAGTTTCTAATCAGGTCTATCTTTGCTTTGTCCACCTCGAGCCCTTGAGAGGACACGATGTGACCGAGCACAATTCCATGGTTTACCATAAAATGGCATTTCTCCCAGTTTAAAACAAGATTAGTGTCTATGCATCTTTTAAGAACAAGTTCAAGATTATTTAAGCAAATATCAAATGAATCACCATAAACACTGAAATCATCCATAAATACCTCGATGATGTTTTCCACGTAGTCAGAAAATATACTGACCATACATCTCTGAAAAGTGGCAGGCGCATTGCAAAGACCAAATGGCATTCTTCTATATGCAAATGTACCAAAAGGGCAAGTAAAGGTAGTCTTCTTGATCCTCGGTGCAATAACAATTTGATTGTATCCCGAATAACCATCCAAAAAGCAATAATGTGAATGTCCCACCAGCCTCTCTAACATCCGATCAATGAAAGGCAAAGGAAAGTGATCTCATGGGTAGCCGAATTGAGCTTTAGTAGTCTATGCACACTCGCCATCCAGTTTGAACTCGTGTAGGAACAAGTTCATCATCTTGGTTTCTAACAACAGTGACACCCGATTTCAGGCACCACTTGCACCTGACTAACCCACTTGCCGCCGAATTGGGTAAATCACCCCCACACTTAGTAATTTGAGGATCTCTTTCTTCACGACCTCCATCATTGGGGGGTTAAGCCTACGCTGAGCATCACGTACCGGCTTGCTATCATCTTCCATAATGATTCTATGCATGCACATTGATGGACTATTGCCTTTAATGTCATCAATTGTCCAAACAATGGCCGTTTTGTGCTCCTTCAGAACCCGAAGTAGACATTCTTCTTGTATAACATTGAGATTCTTTGCAATAATCACTGGAAGCTCCTCTTTATCACCCAATTAAGCATACTTTAAGTGATCGGGAAGAGGCTTCAATTCTAGTTTAGGTGCCTGCACAATAGAAGGTAAAGGAACCTCATTAGTTATGGGTAAAGAAATATAAGAAATATTACCCGTTTGAACTTCTTGTAGTGTTGTTAAAGCACCACACATCTCCACTAGCTCTTTGACTAGTTCGACGTCCACATTCGGCTGCCCAAGAACGTCCAAATCAATGCTATTTCGCAACACAACTCCAAGTTCGTCTTCATTGCTCAAATCAAACATTTGTTGTGCCAACGAACCAATAACATCAATAGAGAAAGCGGAGTGCACATCACTAGGATAACGCATGGCCTCAAATATGTTGAAGCGAATGATCTCCTTATCAAATTCCATAGTGAGTGTACCATTGTCCACATCAATCTTCGTCTTTGCAGTTTCACAAACGGTCTCCCAAGAAGTAACGAAGTAGATGAACAATTTTCTCCATTTTGCATATCCACAATGTAGAAATCAACCGAAAAATTAATCGATTCACTTGAACTAACACGTCCTCCACGACTCTCTTAGGATATATATTGGACTTGTTTGCCAATTGAATAGTAATATTTGCCTCTTTTAAAGGTCCAAGATTCAAAGAATCATAAACATCGCTGACATAACACTTATGGAAGCTCCCAAATCAAGCAAAGCACACTCAAATCGTCGGTTACCAATGGTAATTGGCACTGTGAAACCCCCAGGATCTTCACACTTAGCAGGCATCTTCTTCAGTAACATAGCTGTAGCACTTTCGCCCACCTGAGTAATTTGATTAGCAATCAACCTATCCTTTCTTGTGCATAAATCCTTCAAAACCTTGGCATACCTGGGTACGGTTCTGATGGCCTCAATAAATGGAATGTTGATTTGTATCTTGCTGAAAATATCCATGATCTCCTTATCTTGAGCTTGCTTCTTTGACTTGGCAAAACGACTAGGGAAAGGAGGTGGTATGGTAAAGGTGGGAACCGTGTCCTTAGGTTGGCCGGTTGAGGTTGGCTTTTCCTTTGGTACGGTTTCCGCTTCTACTTCCTTCTCAATGTCGTTATTAACCACATGTTGTTGTTGTTGTTGTTGTTGTGGTTCTTCAGTTTGTCTCCCACTTCTTAGAGTTACGGCATTGACATGCTCTCTTGGATTCACAAAAGGTTGTGATGGCAACTTTGTCGAGGCTTGTGCTTTCACTTGATTCATATCTGTCGCCATTTGCCCCATCTCGAGTTTGTAAATCCTTAATAGCATTATCGTTTCAACCGATTTTGATCGAATTTCGTTTGACTTTGTTTAAACATGGAGATGAGCATGTCAATCTTAGATTCTTCAGCTTGGAGGTTTTTGTTGTTGAAAATCACCTTGTTGTGGTTGGAATTGTTGTTGAAAACCACCTTGCCTTGCATATGGATTAGGAACTGCAGCTTGCTTGTTTGCATAACTGAAATTTGGGTGATCTTTCCAACCAGGATTATAAGTATTAGAGTAGGGATCATATCTTGGCCTCTGATTAGGAAATATAGCATTTACCTCGGCATCCTCTTCATATGAAGGAACAACTGCAGATGCTATACGTTGTACCATTTTTTCCATATTACTCATTCGTTGCTCTATGTGTGAAGAATCTCCCATCTCACTAACTCTTCTAACCACCGATGAATCTCTAGTATAAAATTTGTTGTATTTGCAGCCATGCTCTCAATCAAACTAGTAGCCTCCTCGATAGTTTTATTAGCTGCACCATCGCTAGCCGCATCAATCAAGTGTCTCTCATGCGGTAGTAACCCTCATAGAAGTGTGTAATGATAAGTTGTGGTGGTATTTGATGATGTGGGCAACTCGCCAACAATTTCTTGTACCTCTCCCAATAGTCATACAAAGATTCTCCAGAAATTTGTACAATGCCACTGATTTCCTTGCGAATAGATGCAGCTTTAGAAGCAGGAAAATACTTCTCCAAAAACAGCTTTTTCATTCCGGTCCATGTGGTAATACTTCCGGCAGGAGATAATAGAACCATGAGTCTGCTTGGTCCGTTAATGAAAACAGAAAAGCTTGTAGAAAAGTTTGTATCATCATCATCATCGCTCTTTTTCATACTTCTAATCGTATTCAAACCGCTCGCAGGTGTCGATTAGATCTTCACCGGTAGTCCCTTGAACTTTGAAACCCAATGAAGAAGGCTTGACTTAAGTTCCACCGTGTCATTTAGAGTAATACACATTGGTTGAGATTCCAAACATGGTGATGTTAGATCTCTCAACGTCTTCCTCCGGGAGGTGGAGGTGGAGGTGGTGGATCTATCTCGTCGTCTCGTATTAACCATCTCTTCTCAGAAGGTTCTAGTTGTAACCGCCGACGTGCTTGAAGTACCGTTCCTTTGCGAGTTTGAATTCCGCACCTCGGGATAATCCCAATCTTTCGGTGCAGGTAGATTAAATAATCAAAACCAAAAAAATCTAGAGTAAAATCTAAGAATAAATGATTAAAAATATTTTTTTAATTAATATAAAATAATAAAAATAAAAACAAACTCTAAAAACAAAGTACTAAAATAAATAATAATACTAAAACAAAATAAAACAACTAAAAGCTACCGATTTCACTACAAGGGCGCCAAAATTTGATGCGCTCGCTTACACAAAGAAATTAATTTACTTCTTTCCACACTATTAACTAGTAATATAATGGCAAGGAGTTCGTTCCCACGAAGAGCAGGGAGTTTTTAGTTGTTATAAAGTAACCGAAAGGGGGGTTTTTAGATTTTAATCAAAATAAATGACAAAAGAAAATATAAGAGATTTGTTGTAAATAATAAGAAGAATGAAGACTAGGGAATCCTTCGCCGTCACTGAACTGAAACTTAATTGAGTACAAGTTTATATATTGTTGAATTTATATTGTTACCAACCGTAGAATAGCAATAAGCTCTGCTATCCCCCGGATTCCTGTTGTCACCCGGATACTAAGCGCTCGACTACCAGTTTCTATCCAAATAACCCACCAAAAATAAGCTCTCAAGGTGTAGATTAACGAATGCTTTACACTCTGTGAATCAGGTTGATCCTAGCATCAGACGCATAGGCTCGGCCTGCTTACTAGTGTTATCTTTAAACACAATTGCTTAACAAAATCCCTCTGTCAGCTCTTGTGATTTACTACTTGTGTAAAGAATTGAGTGACAATTACACGTATCACCAACCCCAATACTAGTAGAAGAATTATTGATTGGTTAATTTAATTGATCACTTTAAATAACCCCTCAATATTCTTAAACATTAAAAATAATAAAGATAATCAACAAATAAATAAAACTTGAAATAAACTTGGTCTAATAAATTAAAGCTTCATTGTTCAGACTTTGAAATCATCCCTAATCAAAAGAAGTTTAGCTACTCATAGCTAAAAAGAATTCTACAAATAAATAAAAGAGAAAGAATAAAAATATAATTAAAGATAAAAACTCACAAGAAAAGCCAGGGAGCAAAACTTTATTTCTCTCTCTGTTTCTGTCTTTTAGCTAGAGAAAAAGAATAAATAAAAGAAGAAGAAGATGATTTTCTCTTTTGGTTTAGGTAGCTATTTATAGGCTTCAAATACCCTAGTCGATCCACAAAAGTCGTACAAGATAGAGAACAAAAGTCGGTGGAGTTTATCCCAAAAGAGGTGTTCGTAATTGGGTGTTGCGCGGTACACTCTAGTAGCATGTATATGGTCTCTGTTCCGTTGATCCTTTGAGAACCCTTTGTATCCTAATCTTTACCGTCGATCTATCCAGCCCCAATGCTCCGCAATACATTGAATCACCGCATTCTCCAAAACGCGTCAAAACCTCTCGCAAACGCATCGCAAAGCGGCCCCACCACACGTCTTCTTACGCATTTCGCTTTTTCTCGCACGTGCCGGATGGGCCCCGCAAAATGACGTCATCACAAAGAACCCACTGAATCCTTCCTCTTTCATCACTGTTCCGCAAACTCGAGTTCTTCATCATCACCATTCTTCATCGAGCATCGCAGCTCCCCGAACCCGAACTTCATCACGACAAGCCAGCCAACAAACCTCTAACTCCTAACATCCCCGTAATCATACCACGCAGGACCATCATCACCATTCTTGAGTTCTTTTCCATTCCGCCATGTTTCATACTCCATCTTCGTCAACTAAAGATTATTCCTCCGTCTCGTCTCCGGCGTCATCATCACTTTCCTGTCGAGCTCAATCCACAGATCTGATCATCCTTCCTCACCGACGTTACTCCAAACTCGAGCTAGTTCTTCTTCATCATCCGATAATGGCAAAGACAAAGAAACTCGGACTCTCCCTAACAAAGAACACTCCATCACCGAGTATTATCGGAAGTAACGGTAGTTAATAATGGCAAAACTCGAGCCCACTTCACCTAATAATGGCAGCAGCAACATTCGAGTCTTGATTGTACTCCTTCAACATCGACCCATACTCACATTTTTTTTCATTCTCAACTCGTGACCGCCAACATCGCCCTCCATGTTTCTTCTCCGATCATCAATGCCGCAACTAAGCCCATCGCCGATAGTCATCGCGACCAATAGCAAATAAGTAACAGTTCACCATCATCATCATGATCAACATCATTCTTTGATCATGATGGCAAGAACACCCCCGATGTGAAATCGTGCTCCTACCCAAACTTTATATCATTCTCCGGAACCCGGTGATGTATTCAAATTCGAGTATCACTATTTATCAAATCCATCATCATCGTGATCATCATGATCATCAAGCTCTGACTGCCCTTGCATGCGTGTTGTTTTGGAATAAAGAAGAGGAAGTGCCCTGAGTAACTAGATTACTGCTGCAGCAGTAGAGGGCCGACCAAGATTTCAATAAATCCAATTGATTTTAAGTTAAAAAAAAATATTCACAGAATTATACTACTTCCGTTTCTGGAAAAGAGGTACCATCACTTTTTCATTTTAACCTAAAAATATGCCAAATTAAAAAAATGATAGTAACTCTTTTTCAAGAAACAGAGGGAGTAAAATATTGAGTGAATTTTATTAAGTAAACATGTCGCCAAAAGTGTTAGTGATACTGTTGTACATTTTTGATCCCTTAAAGTGACTTTCTCCTTTGATCGGGCCATCAAATAAATAAGCTTGGGAGCTCGTTGTCAGCCCGCTAGAAGAAGAGGAGAACTGGCATACACTTGTAATCACCCGAGACAACTGTTTGATGATTAATGACGGTGGATATAGTTTCATTCTCGGACTAAAAAAGTACTGACAAAATTAAACACAATACATGATGTCAAGTAGTGTTTGCCGTGACCGCCCATAGCATGGGCATGCTATTCAAAGACTAAGCACACTTTGACCAAAGTCTTGTGCAAGTGCAACTAAATTATTACCCGAATGCATGTGTACCAGGTGTTCAAACTTCAATCTTCAACGTATAAGAGTTGGAGGGTGATTTTGTAAATTTCTCTTAATAGAAAATCAAACCTAACTTATCATATTCCTCACTCTCTATTTTGGAAGGCCTCACTTTCATCTCTCTCGGTCTCTAACGGATACTCTCCCGATCTCGTCTCTCCCTTAACTTCATTTTTTTGTTTTTATTTTTGACTTTATTTCATTACCCGAGTTCAAAAAAAAAAGAACAAATTTGTTTCATTTTTGTCGGGTCATGGGTGTAGTGTGGATTTTAAGATGGAAGATTCTTGGATTCTTAAGTTGTACGGATCTAGATGATGAAGCTAGATCTGTTTTTTTATAAGTCAGTTAAAGATCATTGGGTTTGATTGCAGAAAAAGGGTTTTAAAAGGAGAATACAGAAGGGGTGTTAGTACTATTCTCTAATTCCTAATGGGTTCTTACCAAGACCCTTCTTTTCCTATTCTTGAAACTGTTGTTTTTTTTTTTTTTTTTGGTTTTTTTTTTTTTTTAATGTAATTGAGTTCCCCGTTTTAGTGGTCTGATTTTTTTGATTGATAACTTAATACCTGTGTGACGAAATTGGAGTGCAGTTGTTGATTAATTAGAAGGAATTGGAAGTTGTTTTTAATTGGGTCAATTCACCTATTGTCTTATGAGTTGGTTCACTGAGTGACTCGGTGATTGGATCGAATCATCCACTGTCTTCGTCTTCTTCCCAAGTACTCTGTTTTTTCAGCAAAAATCAGATTTTGAAAGTGTCAAATTCTGTCTAACTGGAACAAATAAAAGTATGAATCACTCAAATGGATACCATTATGTTTTATTTGCATTGAATTGGAGTCAAATTATCTTTCATTGATTTGTTGAATTGGATTTTGATGGTTGAGAAATGATTTTATTTATCTTTCAAAATTTCAGTCTGGAAATTCTTTAATCAAGAATGATATTTTTTGAAATTTCTTTCAATTTGTGAGAGAAACGATGATTATAGATGTCCACTGTAAAAAAATTTGAAGAAAAACGATCGAGAAGCGACCAATTTTGATAAGTTTAATTTTGTTTTGAAACTCAATTTTGAGGACCATAAAAGTGTGACGGACAAAATCCAATCTAGTCACCCTATAGAAGGCCTCCTAAAGTCGGCCAATAAACCAGGTGCCTTTAGCAGTGTTTGAATTCTGGCTTCCCCCTATTGTAAAGACCGAACTGCCTTTAGCAGTTCCCTTGAACTTGACTGCCCCTTAACATGAAGGTGTCCCTTATCATCCGGTTGGGATACCAATAACACTTCCCTTGGAAAATGACCATTTTACCCTTTTTGTCTCTAAATTCTTGTTTTGCTCATAACTTCTTCATACGAACTCAGAATGACTCCGTTCTTTCGCCATCGTCTTCATCTTCTCGTCCTCTACACAATGAAAAGTAGAAATCTTGTATTTGAACGAGTTACATTTGGTCTTTGGCCTTTCTCCACTTATAGCTAGCTTCTTTCCTTGCACAATTAAGTGCATATTCACTTCTTTTGGATGATTTACCTAACAAAACACAAATAAGAGAAAACAAGCGTAATATACAATGATTTGCAAGAAAACCAACAAATACTAGCATGGAATTGACACTAAATATATGTGAAATATGCACTTATCAATATCCGCGTACATTATCTCATAGGAAAATGGAGATCTATCGGCCTATTCTATTGCCTCCGCCAGTTGCACTCTGCTGCCTCTTCGCTAATTGTTTATCATCTTCCTCATATCTCGCAGCTCATGCAATACTTCCTGGTTCAGGTTCCCTCTGTGCTCTTCCAGACGGCCACCTCTCATCACGCTGAGCCTCCCTTAACCATGTCTCCTATCTTCCTCATTTCTCCGGTTGAATTCGCGTTGTCTTTCCTATTCCCACCTCCTCTCATTTTCCTCGTATCTCCGCTCTTCTTCATACCTTCGCCTTTGATATTCCCATCTTGATATTTCCAATGCCCTTTTCAATTCTCTTTCTTCACTGCTTTCTCCTCGTCGTCTCCTTCTTCGCTCACCTACGTCGTCCTCGCGGGTGTATCTCCTTTGTCGTAACTCTTCTTCTCCCGATGACATCGTGTTCACCTCTGAATCTGTTGTGTCAGCTGCCGCTTCCTCGTTTAGTTGGCGATTCTGCAACATCAACCTGGCGTTTTGCCTCATCAATCGGGTATGCTGCTCCGCTAGATCCCTGTCTCGTTTTCTTTCAAGGCGGAGCGTCTCCCTTAGCTGGTCCAACGTCAAGTCTTCTTCACCGATATTCTCCTCCATTTCCTCACGAGTCATCTCTTCTCCTGCAATGCTGTCCGTATCGGAAGTGTGTACATAACCCTCTCTGAAGTTATCTTCGTTGGCTTCCTCAGTCCGCCGCTGGTTCACGCCTTGTCTTTCTCCTGCAGCCGATGTTCCTCCCCTTTCCATTCTTCATCCTCTTTTGTCCTCCAATCGCTTGCTTCTCCTCGTCGTTATCATGTGTGTCGCTCGATCTGGTGTTCTAGTCATCAACTTGTCCTAATTTCAATATCGATTATCCTTTAAACCCTAATCTTAAGAGGGATGTCTCGCTAAGATCTCTCACTCCTACAACTTTAGCTCCTCTTCTACCCCTTAGATGTCCCTGTTTCTAGCGCCAAAATGTAACTACTGGAAATCCAGTAGTACACCCAAAAGGAAGGTAACCAAGATCAAAGACATGTTAAGTAGTATAAACTAGAAAGTATTTATTTATGAATCAACCAAGGAAACAAGATACAAGTTCTCACTAGTAGAAAAGTGACATTTAGTAACAGTTCAAGCTTTTATAAGGTAACGATTCAGTAAATTACCTGTTAATAAATGTTAGGTTGTTAAATAATGGTAATGATTTTGTAAGAATTACATAGTGTCATCTAGGTTGTATATTATAACAGTTTTTATAATAAGTGTTACTATATACCCATGTTACCGTAATGCATTTAATATGTTACCACGTTGACATTATCGTGACATTTATTTAAACCAACTGTTACTATATACTCATGTTACTGTAACACAATTAATATGTCACCATAGTTGACATTATCGTGACATTTTTTAGACCAACTGTTATCATATACCCATGTTACTGTAACAGATTTAGTAAGTCACCATAGTTGACCTTATCGTGACATTTCTATAAAACAACTGTTACAATTTATCTACATAACTAGTTATCTGGAAATCCATTTCAAAAAAGATTCCCTAGCTCTAGACCGACATGTCACAAATTTACTTGTTGATTAATTTTATACACTAGCCATGGTTCATGTATCCAAGGTTTAACGGAAATTTAAATCTAATAAAAATAATAAACAAGTGGTACGATATGTAAAAATATTACAATATAATTGTGTTGTAGTTGGGCGGTGACAACGAAGGTGGTGGTAACGAAGGTTGTGGTGGAGGTCGATAGTTTATTTTTTAATGAGAATAAGTATTTTATCTGGATAACATTAACCAAAAACAAAGCATGGAATAGTGGTTCAAGAGTTATAGTTAGGTGTAATAGGTCTCAAGGTCGAATCCTGTAAAGATAGTAATTTTATAGAATTTATATTTCAAGCCCAAGAATCCAAACTCGTGGTTGTGGAATGGTGGCGGGCATGGTGGTGATGGTTGCGGCGGTGCTGATGGTGGAGGTCGTGGTGGCGCGCTAGTGGTTCACTATAATTTTTTTACCTTTATACTGTTTTTATGACAGTTTTCATAAAAACTGTTACGGTTGCTCAAATAATAGCAACAATTTTATGAAAAACAGTTACCGTAGCAATTATTCAGTAACACATATTGAATAAACTGTTACCAAAAACTACTAACAATGACAGTTTTAGAATTTCTAAGTCATTTTTCAATAGTTATTCAGTAACAGGTTTTATAAACTTTCCGTAACAGGGGCTTTAGTAACACCGCAGAAAAAACTAAAACTATTACAGAAATAATACAGTAACAGTTTTTAACTGTCACTGAACATCATTTTTTTACTAGTGTCTTGAATACAGGAAAACCCTAATCTCCACTCTAAGCTAAGCTCTCCTATCTCTCCAAAATCCGATCCCCTATACATTGCCCAAGGACCTCTATTTATAGGCCAACTAACCCTAATGGGGCACAGCTTATTTTACTTCGTCACATTCTCGCGGAGGTGCTTTATACTTCGCCCAGACCCTTTTCCATAAAGTTTTTCCCCTTCTTTCGCTACCTTTACATGGGCTTGTCGGGACACCTGTCTCTTTTCTTGCTCCATAATTTATCTACTTCGCGGCTTGTCTTTTCAACCAAGTTACCGTACTTCGCCATTTCGGTTTCGTCGTTGATATCTTGTTGGGTACTCTTTTGTATCTTAGATTCTTCGGGTGAGTCTCCTCATTTCTATACGCATCCCATTTGTACTTCGCAGGACTAATCAGTGACGAAGTAACTCTAACATTCGAATCGACAAGTCCCTGACTGGGATCTTTGAGTGAGATGTCTAGCCATACTTCTTCCCTTTATGTTTGACACGTGGCGAGCCTATTTCATGTACCTAAAATCATATCAGTAAAGTAGAAACTATTTACGGAAGTCTTCAGTCAATTATTCACCTCAGTAGAAGACTTTTTACCTTTTACCAGAAAAAAAAAAAAAAAAACCTCCAAACCCTAGCAGTATAACCAAATCCGAGCGGGGATTTCATTTCTTTCCTTTAATCTGTTGAGGCCCGGAGGGCTTACAGTTTTCTGTAAGATTTAATGTTGTTGGTGTTAGAATACGGGCATCCAACGCAAAACCAATTGGCAATGAGTGGAGAGGCCCATAGAATTATAAACCGCAGGATCTTAGATTGCCCAGACAATGTGGGACTAATAATCTCAACACGCCCCCTCACGTGTAGCCTCGTTGGGTCTAACACGTGGACAATAAATCGGGTTACGCGGAGTAAAGGCGCGGTCTAATGACTCGTCGCAAATAGCCTGTCGCAAACAGCATCTAGTGATGGTGTTACGGCGACTGTCGGAGCTTCTACATCAGGTATTTATGTGATTGTATATTCATTCTATTCCTGTAACCTGTGTAATATAAATAGAGAAGTTGTTTCTCTCCTAAGTATCCAAGGGAGAACATTCATATCTATATCTTTACCCTAACATGGTATCAGAGCAGGCTATTTGGTCTTGCGGTTTCGTGGTATAACCTAGGATCAATGGGAATATTTTGTACAAGATGCATGTGATGTTGTGGTGTCACAGTAGTTGAAGGCAAATCTTGAGAGGGTAGTGCAGCATCTAATGATGGTGTTACGGCGACTGTCGGAGCATGGGTGGAGAACTATGATAAAATTGTAATCCATAATTCAATGTATGTTTAAGATAACGAAGTATCCTCTTGACTAGAGCCCAATGTTCCGTCGTTGGGCTATGCATAAACTGACATGCCTTATTAACAACAAAGGCTATGTCTGGACGTGTGAGTGTTAGGTATTGAAGAGCACCCGCAGACTACGATACATAAAAACATCCGAAAACGGTTCCCTGAGTCTCTAGTAAGACGAGTGGTTGCTGCAATTAGAGAGGAAATAGGCTTAGCATCTTGCATATTTGTTCGAATAAGAAGATCCAATATGTATTTCTGTTGGGATAAAACTAGACCCTCTGGATTTGTTGTAGCTTCAAGTCCTAAAAAATATTTGAAGACTCCCAGATCTTTAATAGCAAATTCTTCCCCAATCAATGAAATAACACGAGAAATAAAAGATGAATCATTACCCGTAACCATTAAGTCGTCCACATACACCAGTAGATATATTACAATAGTTGAAAGAGGATGAAGCCATTTCACTAAATTGAAAAGAAAAATAAAAAGCAAGCAGATGTGATCCCAAGATTGATAACCCCTAGCTATCTCGATACCATGTTAGGGTAAAGATATAGATATGAATGTTCTCCCTTGGATACTTAGGAGAGAAACAACTTCTCTATTTATATTACACAGGTTACAGGAATAGAATGAATATACAATCACATAAATACAGAATATACACAAAATGGGAAACACGAAAATCTTCAATAATGATCGTGTAATATTGTTTCCTATACCAAACTATATTTCCTTATGTGATCGGATACTTGCAGCTGTACATGATGTCGACACAATATCCTTGCCAGTTGTTGACGTCGACATCGTATCCTTGACAGTTGGTACCGATATCGTGAGCTTTGACCCTCTTCTCTTCTGCCTTTTTGAATTTTCAAACCCTAAAATTGTTTCAGGCTGGTGATGATTTGCCTCTATTGGTGTGGAAATCTTGGGGTTAATATTCTCAATGTTTGGGTCTATTGTTGTGGGAATCATGGGGTTTCTTGTTCTTTGCTTGGGTTAATCGTAGATGTCTTTAGGGAGAAAAGAACTTGGGCGGTTTTCGGCAAACTGCTATATCTTCTCCTCAAAAGTCACTTTTTACTTCTAGTTCAGAAGTTCAATTAAGAAACCATTTTCATTCGTATTATTGTCTGTTTTAATGGAGTTCTCTCAGATATGGAGTATGCTATATGTTTGAGGGGTTGAACTTGAGTTCTTGGCTGTTATTTCCAATCTTCAAATTTATCCGCGCTTGCTAATGTTTAGCTTGTGTCCATGGGTTTTATGGCGCGGCAACGTCGACGGCGGATGATTTGCATGAGGAAATTTTAGTGAAAAGATATGGTTATGCCTTTTATATATACCCCGGTATCGTATGAGAAACTAGTAAGCACTGTCGATTAATTGGGCCAAAATAAAACGAAGATCTGATAAAAATGCTGGTGTAACAAAAGTAGCTGAAAGTATGTCGCTAAGGCTTTTGGAACAAAACTATTGCAATTGATCATCAGAGACCTACTGCTGAAATGGGATGACACCATTGTAAATATTTCTGATCCAGAGGTACCCCAGGACTCCTAGCGTCGCGAACCCTCACTTTTTGGAGATGGTTCCTGTCTTGATTTTTCTCGAAAATGTAGTTTTAACTATTCTCAACAGTTTCTTTACGTTAGTTCTTTGTACCTATACAGAATAGAGTTTTCGACCAACTTATTGTTGGGGGAGACTTACCAAATCCGAGCCGCTATGCGCAATACGAAACCTACACAAGCAATGACATACAAATGCGGAAATAACACAACTACGCAATATAGAAGCAATCACACAACACCGGCAATTACGTGGAAAAACCCCTCCAAGGTGAAGGGTAAAAAACCACGGGCAAATCTTCCACTATAACAATAATGGGTTACACACAATTCTCCCAATTTGGGGATAACAACAACTTCAAGGTGCATATAGCACTTGGATAACCAATTTGCCTAATTACACTCACCACTAGGGTGGATCAACAATTCATTCACCTAAATAGGTAAGATTCACTATCAATTTGAGAATAGCAAGAGTAAGATTACTTACTACTAGAGTTTGAGCAAACCCTAGATTTTTCCCCTTTGAAGAGATGTGGAAATTGATAAATCAATCTTCACCACAACAACCAATAGATCCTTAGCTAAGAACCCTTTTTTCTTCTCTTCAAGATAACTTCAATCTCACCAAAAATGGTGGCTTAACCTTTCTCCCTCACTCTCTTTCTCTTCTTCCTCTCTTTCTTTTCCTCACAACAAAAATGAAGAAGATAAAACTCTTTCTCTTTCTTCACAAGGGTTTGTGAGAATTCTTCTTTTTTTTTCTCCTGATGCCTTTTGCTCTTGTTATAACATAACAAGGCAACCACTATTCAACTCCTCCCATTGGTTAAGGGGACTCCATTGTTGGACCATAAGGAGGGACCGGCCCAACAATCTCCCCCTCACGACTTATGGCAAGGTACCCGTCACCACCAAACCTGCCCTGCTGCAGAAATACACATGCTTGTATTTTGGTAGCGACTTTGTCATCATATCAGAACCGTTGTCATCTGTATGGATCTTCTCAATATACAAGACCTTCTCGTCGAGAACTTCTTGTATCCACCGATACCTAATATTGATGTGCTTGGACCTCAGTGAAAACTCGAATTCTTCTTTGAGATGGATGGCACTACATTTGTCTGAAGAAACGATGAACCTTTGTTGCTTCACACCGAGTTCTCTAACAAACCTCTTCATCCATATCATCTCCTTGCAACTCTCGGTGGCTGCTGCAATGTACTCTGCCTCTGTAGTAGATAATGCCACACATTTTTGTAACTTGGATTGCCAAGACACGGCTCCCCCCTGCATAGGTAATTAAGTAACCCGATGTCGACTTGAGACTGTCTTGAGCACACTGCCAAATCGAATCTGTGTAACCCACTAACTACGGCTTGTCACCTCCATAACACAAACACATATTAGAAGTACCCCTTAGATACCGTAGTATCCATTTCACCGCTTCCCAATACTCGGACCAGGATTTGATAGAAATCTGCTTACCACTCCAACTGCATAAGCTATATCCGGCCTTGTACACACCATTGCATACATCAAACTACCAACTGCGGATGCATAAGGAATATTCTCCATCTTCCATTTCTCAACATCATTCACAGGACATTGATCACGAGTTAACTTAAAATGGTTTGCAAGTGGACAACTTAATGCCTCGACCTTGTCCATGTTAAATCTTTGCAACACCTTCTCAATGTAGCTTTCTTGTGATAACCACAACTTCCTTGCTTTCCTATCACGAGTGATTTCCATGCCAAGAATACGCTTTGCTGCACCCAAGTCTTTCATAGCAAAAGACTTGCTCAAATCTTGACTTCAACCTGTCAATTTTCTTCTTATCTTTGCCAACAATAAGCATGTCATCAACATATAGCAAAAGAATAAGAAAATCACCATCAGCAAATTTTTGAATGAATACACAATGATCTGAAGCTGTTCTCTTGTACCCATGTTCCTTCATGAACGATTCAAACTTCTTGTACCATCTTCTAGGAGCTTGCTTCAAACCATATAGACTCTTCTTTAGCTTGCACACCATGTGCTCTTTGCCTTTGACTTCAAAACCCTCGGGTTGTGCCATATACACATCTTCCTCCAACTCACCGTGAAGAAATGTTGTCTTGACATCTAGTTGTTCTATCTCAAGATCCAAACTAGCGGCTATTGCCAAGACAACCCGAATAGAAGGAAATCTCACCACCGGTGAGAAAATCTCGTCAAAGTCAACACCCTTTCTCTGCTCATAACCCTTCACAACTAAGCGTGCTTTGTACCTTGGTTGTGAGTTACCATCTTCAGTCTTGATTCTATACACCCACTTGTTCTTGAAATTTTGGTTTTACGGCTTGTCAACCAAATCAAAAGTGTCATTCTCATCTAAAGAACCAACCTCTTCTTTCATGGATTTCAACCACTTATGACTTTCAGGAACACTAAGAGCTTCTTCATAAGACTCTGGTTCACTGCATCTGTGAGCATCACATACTCATGTGGTGTATATTTTGTTGAAGGTAACTGGTCCTGCTGGATCTTCTCAACTCGGCTTAAGTTTGTTGTTGCACTTCTTGCTCAACATCACCTTTGGAACATCTTAATGATTATGTTCTTCTTCTTCATTACCATTACCATCAACATCATCATCATGTTGATCAAGAGTAGGAACAACTGGATTTGGATCCAAGGTCATATCATCTTGAAGCTTTGGTATCTCAATCTTCTCAAAGTCTTCAATAGTCTGGTCTTCAAGGAATACTGCATCCCTACTTCTGATAACCTTCTTGTCAACTGGATCCCAAAATCTGTAACCAAACTTCTCTGTCCCATAGCCTAGGAACACACACTTCTTTGCTTTGTCATCAAGCTTTGATCTCTGATCTTTTGGGACATGAACAAAAGCCCTGCAACCAAACACTCTCAAGTGATCATAAGTAGGCTCTTTGTCTCTCCATACCTTTTTTGCTACTTCTCCATCTAGCGGTCTTGAAGGAGATCGATTGATCAAATACACAGCAGTATTCATTGCTTCACCCGAAATGCTTACGCAACTTGGAATGAGATAACATGCACTGATTCTCTCAAGAATAGTGCGGTTCATCCTCTCTGCAACACCATTATGTTGTGGAGTCTTGGTCTTGATTGTTCATGACGTATACCCATGCTCTTGCAATACACTTCAAGTGGTCCAATGTATTCTCCCCGTTGTCGAACGAAGGCACTTCAAGGTTCTACCTGTTTCTCTTTCCACCATCTTTGTGAAACATCTTGAACACGGGAACAACATCGTCTTTGGTCTTGATTGCATATGACCAAACCTTCCTTGAAGCATCATCTATGAAAGTAACAAAGTAAAAGGCACCACCAAGTGTTTTGACCCTTAAAGGTCCACATACGTCGGAATGAACAAGATCAATAATACAGAATTACGCTTGGGTAAAGTTTTATGAAAGGAAACTCTAGTTTGTTTACCAACCAAACAATGAGTACACTTACCCAATTGCATACCTTTGGCCTTTGGCAAGACTTGTCTTTTGGTGAGGATTTGAATTCCCTTCTCACTAAGATGACCAAGTCTTCTATGCCACGGCTTCGGAGGTTGAATCTTTGTCAATGACATTCAACTCACCTTTAAACACCTTCACCTGTGTTTTGTACAATGTGCCACACTTCTTGCCTCTTGCAATAACCATGGAGCCCTTGCTTAGCTTCCATTTTCCATCACCCAAGTGATTGTTGTACCCTTCATCATCTAACACTCCAGGTGACATTAGATTCAAACGAAGATGCGGTACATGTCGCACATTTCGAGAACCAATGTGCAGCCAACACTGGTCTCAACTTTTACATCACCCATTCCTACAATTTTTGCAACACCACTGTTTCCCATTCTGAGTGACCCAAAGTCACCAGCCTTGTAGGAGGTAAATACATCTTCATAAGGAGTAGCATGATAAGATGCACTGAATCAACTATCCACTCGATTCGTAACTGGAGAACTCACACAAACTTCATTACAATCGAGAATAAAATGATATCACCATCTGTTGCAACTTGTTGCAACATCCTTGTCTTGTTTATCATTTCCTTTCCCCTTCTTGTGTTCTTGCTTGGCTTCCTACATTCATTTGAATAATGACCTCTCATACATGACAGTTCCAACATTCAATGTCTTTTTGGACTTTGATTTACCCCTTGACTTGCTACGGCCAACTTGTCTTGTCTTTTCTTCTACCCCGATTTTACGTAACAAGAGCTTACGAATGAGATGATTCTAATGACCTTCTTCTAACTTCTTCATTCAACAAACTGTTTGTAGCATGTGATCATGTTCAACTTCCCGTCTGGAGCGGAATAAGCCGAGACAATTCCTCAATGGCTCCCAACCTCATCAGTAAAGTATTTAACAACAAATAAGCTTGAATCTCTTCAGGAATTATCAGCTCCATAGATGTAAGCTGATTCATAATACCCTTCATTTCATTTAAATGTTGCGCCATTGAACTCCCTTCCTTGTAGCATGACTTTCCAAGCCTTTTGAATAGAAGAGCTTTTGCACAAGGAGACTGGCGATCATATATCTGCTCTAACTTGGTCCACAAAGAATATGCTAGTGTCTCACTAGCCACATGATGAAAAATACTATCATCAATTCACTGACGAATGAAACCAACTGCTTTACGATTAGTAACTTTCCAATCTTCTTCACTTGTCTTCTCAGGCTTCACTCCCTTACTCTCTATTGGATCATAGAGATCTTTACAATATAACCAGTCTTCCATCTTCGCCTTCCATATCACAAAGTTCTCTTAGGTCAAATTGACCATTCTATTACTAGTACTAGCTTCCGTCATTGCACGAGATTAGCTCAACCCAAAAGCTCGATACCACTTGTTGGGGGAGACTTACCAAATCCGAGCCGCTATGCGCAATCTGAAACCTACACAAGCAATGACATACAAATGCGGAAATAACACAACTACGCAATATAGAAGCAATCACACAACACCGGCAATTACGTGGAAAAACCCCTCCAAGGTGAAGGGTAAGAAACCACGGGCAAATCTTCCACTATAACAATAATGGGTTACACACAATTCTCCCAATTTGGGGATAACAACAACTTCAAGGTGCATATAGCACTTGGATAACCAATTTGCCTAATTACACTCACCACTAGGGTGGATCAACAATTCATTCACCTAAATAGGTAAGATTCACTATCAATTTGAGAATAGCAAGAGTAAGATTACTTACTACTAGAGTTTGAGCAAACCCTAGATTTTTCCCCTTTGAAGAGATGTGGAAATTGATAAATCAATCTTCACCACAACAACCAATAGATCCTTAGCTAAGAACCCTTTTTTCTTCTCTTCAAGATAACTTCAATCTCACCAAAAATGGTGGCTTAACCTTTCTCCCTCACTCTCTTTCTCTTCTTCCTCTCTTTCTTTTCCTCACAACAAAAATGAAGAAGATAAAACTCTTTCTCTTTCTTCACAAGGGTTTGTGAGAATTCTTCTTTTTTTTTCTCCTGATGCCTTTTGCTCTTGTTATAACATAACAAGGCAACCACTATTCAACTCCTCCCATTGGTTAAGGGGACTCCATTGTTGGACCATAAGGAGGGACCGGCCCAACACTTATATGTAGAACCCTGAGATTTTTAATTTTCATAAGACAGCGACGGATCCGGGATTTTATGTCTGGGTGGGCTAATTTTTTTTTTTTTGACAATACTCTATTTAACTTTTTCGATTGTAATATTAATAGTTTTGGATTTCTATTTGTATTTGCAACCGATTTCAACAAATGTTTTTGATTTTTTCATTTTTTTTTCCCGATATGTTTCTGTGTATGGTGAGAGTGAGATCCGGTTTCTCTCTCTTGAAATGAAAATGAATGTGTCTGTTTGAGAGAGAACCTAGGTTAGATAGTTATATAGTGAAGGTCAATTTGGTTATTTCGATCTCTATTAAAAAAAAATTTAATTAGGGGCCTGGTTCCAAAACTCTTTTAACTAGGGGCCTCATATTATGGGTTATGCATGGGTGGGGTGTAATACCCTGTATTTTTATTTACCGTTTCGGGTCGGGTTTTACCCGCCTTAGTTTGTTATTTGGGTTGGTTCCTTTGCCTTAGTCTAGCTGGGTTGTTTGGACTAGAAAAGCTACAAACTAGGGTGGAAATAGAGTCACCAAATTTATTTTAATAAGTAAATAAAATGAATAGGAAATGAAAAGACAATTAAAAGAAATATAAATATTAGTATTATTAAGGTTTTATAACAAAATGTTTAGAAAATGAATTATACAAGTTAGAGAACAAAAGGCTAAGGAGGAGAAGAAGATGAGATGGAGCTAGAGATTTTTAGAGAAGAAGGATAAATAAAATCATAGGAGGACCAATGGAATTGAGGTAGAATGTTTAACCCTTTTCTCTTTGTGTTTTTCTTTGATATACTTTGATTTCAATTTTGTTTATTTTTATATCATTAGGGTTCTGAAATTTGTCTATTTAATTTGATGCACATTATTGATGATCAGACTTCTATTATTGGTTTATAACATGATTGGGTATCTATGGTTAAAGTTTGAGAACACTATGCCAAAAATTCACCGTTGAATGTGTGTTTGAAATTGGATGACAGTTTCTGAAATTTCTGGACAGTTACGAGTTTATGTGGTTTTGATGTTCTTAGGAAATTTTAGTGATGTTGAAACGATTTGAAGTCTTAACAAAAGTTGTAGATAAATGTATTATCTTTCAATATGCTTTGGATTTGCTCAATTTTAGACTAATATGAATTTATAGTGAATTCTTTGGTGATAACATGTAATCTGCCCAGTTTTTGGGATTCCATTGTAAATTCAATATATCTTGTTTGAACCGCTGGTTTAGTGTGAATTTTAGATATGTTATGTATGAATGTGTCAAGAATGTTCCTGTAAAATTTGAGGATGATCTGATAAAGGTAGCAGCATGAAACATATAATTTAATGTGGTTGCAGCTAGTGTGTTTGATTAAATGCTTGAATGAAATTCATGTTGTTAAGCCATGGTTGCTTGTGTTGTGTGTAAAAACGATTTATAAAAGGAAATGATTTCATGTTTTTCCGTTAGATGAAATATGCTTTCATGCTAACGGTGGGTAATGATCCCCGAGAGTTAAATGGGTAATGATCCCCATGGGAACTTGTGTTTCCCGATCATCGATGAATGGTCGTCCCGTGCAGGTAGAGCGATAGGTGGTGTACGAACCAAGGTTTTCGTACTGTTAATGAAACGGGTAATGATCCCGAGAGCAAATGGGTATGATCCCCATAGGAACTTTTGTTCGACCATCGATGGAGGCTGTAAAGTGCCGATAAGCGATAGGTGGGTGTACGAACCAAGGTTTTCGTACCGTGAACTCAAGATTTGTTGGTGAGATGTGTTGAAATATAGATTAAATTATTTATTGGAAATATAATTGATTTTATAAACTCATGAGTTGAAACTTAAATGGATGAATTGTGAATTGATGTGTTAAATCCCAAATGGGTGATTAGTGAACTCATGGTTTCGATGTGACGATATTATTACGTGAACAGATGTGTTGAATCATTGATGAATGACTTCTTGACAATTATTTTGGTGTTGTAAACTTATGGTTTGTTGTGACAATATAAATATTATTAGTGTTATGAACTCATGTCTTGAATCTGAATTTAGATGATTTGTTGGAAATATTATTTACTGTGAATTCTAATTGGAATCTAAATAAGATAATTTATTAGAAACATTATTGTAACGTGATTGTCGAATATAACAATGATTCGCGAAGTCGTGATGTGATTCTTGGTATATGTTTTTGCTTGATAAAATGATTATGTTTGCGTATCTTTGGAGAATTGGGAATGCATTCTATTGAGCTGTCATCTCACCCCAATTGACATCCTTATGATTTATCAGTGGCGCAATGAAAGCTAGAAATGAGTAGCTTAGTGATTGAATTATTTTATTGTATTGCTTGAAATGTAAATCTTAACAGAAATGTTGTTAAAGATGTTTAGTAAATTCATATGAATCCACTCATGTATATAAAGATTTAATTATGTTTAGTATAAAAATAAATTTTTAAGTCTCTTTCCGACCCGTAAAGCTTCGAGTTCGGATCTCCATACGGGTTTGACCCTGGCCCGGAACTCGGGGTGTTACAAGTTGGTATCAGAGCTCTAGGCTTTAGGTCTTGAATGGGACCGTAAATAAATCACTTTTTGTTTGTTGCGATGCATGCTTGTTTGATTCGATTGTTTTATCGCTTGTTCCATGTTTTAAGTTGTATTTTTGACTTTTGTGGAGTTCATGTGAATTGTCAGTTGTGTACTGGATTGAATTGTTGTGATGTTTATTATGCTACTTATATTAAGTGATTTTAGGTTATACATGTTTTCTAAATTTCGGGACGAAATTTCTTTTAAGGGTGATAGAATGTAATACCCTGTATTTTTATTTCTGTTTGGGTCGGGTTTTACCATTTAGTTTGTTATTTGGGTTGGTTCCTTTGCCTTAGTCTAGCTGGGTTGTTTGGACTAGAAAAGCTACAAACTAGGGTGGAAATAGAGTCACCAAATTTATTTTAATAAGTAAATAAAATGAATAGGAAATGAAAAGACAATTAAAAGAAATATAAATATTAGTATTATTAAGGTTTTATAACAAAATGTTTAGAAAATGAATTATACAAGTTAGAGAACAAAAGGCTAAGGAGGAGAAGAAGATGAGATGGAGCTAGAGATTTTTAGAGAAGAAGGATAAATAAAATCATAGGAGGACCAATGGAATTGAGGTAGAATGTTTAACCCTTTTCTCTTTGTGTTTTTCTTTGATATACTTTGATTTCAATTTTGTTTATTTTTATATCATTAGGGTTCTGAAACTTTAACCATAGATACCCAATCATGTTATAAACCAATAATAGAAGTTTGATCATCAATAATGTGCATCAAATTAAATAGACAAATTTCAGAACCCTAATGATATAAAAATAAACAAAATTGAAATCAAAGTATATCAAAGAAAAACACAAAAGAAAAGGGTTAAACATTCTACCTCAATTCCATTGGTCCTCCTATGATTTTATTTATCCTTCTTCTCTAAAAATCTCTAGCTCCATCTCATCTTCTTCTCCTCCTTAGCCTTTTGTTCTCTAACTTGTATAATTCATTTTCTAAACATTTTGTTATAAAACCTTAATAATACTAATATTTATATTTCTTTTAATTGTCTTTTTCATTTCTATTCATTTTATTTACTTATTAAAATAAATTTGGTGACTCTATTTCCACCCTAGTTTGTAGCTTTTCTAGTCCAAACAACCCAGCTAGACTAAGGCAAAGGAACCAACCCAAATAACAAACTAAGGCGGGTAAAACCCGACCCGAAACGGTAAATAAAAATACAGGGTATTACATTCTATCACCCTTAAAAGAAATTTTTTTTAGAGTCTGTCAGACAACCGCAAGATCATCACAACAGGCCAAAGCCAAGCTGAGAACGATCATCTACAACCACCAGGCCTACATCTTAGGCCTGTGACCATTAGTCACGCTCTGATCATGCGGTCGTGATTCATCAACCAGACTTAAGTTCCTGTCTCCTTAGAACTCAAGGATACAGAGGTACGAGCCTATAGAACAGTTGGTATCAGAGCTCTAGGCTTTAGGTCTTGAATGGGACCGTAAATAAATCACTTTTTGTTTGTTGCGATGCATGCTTGTTTGATTCGATTGTTTTATCGCTTGTTCCATGTTTTAAGTTGTATTTTTGACTTTTGTGGAGTTAATGTGAATTGTCAGTTGTGTACTGGATTGAATTGTTGTGATGTTTATTATGCTACTTATATTAAGTGATTTTAGGTTATACATGTTTTCTAAATTTCGGGACGAAATTTCTTTTAAGGGTGATAGAATGTAATACCCTGTATTTTTATTTACCGTTTCGGGTCGGGTTTTACCCGCCTTAGTTTGTTATTTGGGTTGGTTCCTTTGCCTTAGTCTAGCTGGGTTGTTTGGACTAGAAAAGCTACAAACTAGGGTGGAAATAGAGTCACCAAATTTATTTTAATAAGTAAATAAAATGAATAGGAAATGAAAAGACAATTAAAAGAAATATAAATATTAGTATTATTAAGGTTTTATAACAAAATGTTTAGAAAATGAATTATACAAGTTAGAGAACAAAAGGCTAAGGAGGAGAAGAAGATGAGATGGAGCTAGAGATTTTTAGAGAAGAAGGATAAATAAAATCATAGGAGGACCAATGGAATTGAGGTAGAATGTTTAACCCTTTTCTCTTTGTGTTTTTCTTTGATATACTTTGATTTCAATTTTGTTTATTTTTATATCATTAGGGTTCTTAAATTTGTCTATTTAATTTGATGCACATTATTGATGATCAGACTTCTATTATTGGTTTATAACATGATTGGGTATCTATGGTTAAAGTTTGAGAACACTATTCCAAAAATTCACCGTTGAATGTGTGTTTGAAATTGGATGACAGTTTCTGAAATTTCTGGACAGTTACGAGTTTATGTGGTTTTGATGTTCTTAGGAAATTTTAGTGATGTTGAAACGATTTGAAGTCTTAACAAAAGTTGTAGATAAATGTATTATCTTTCAATATGCTTTGGATTTGCTCAATTTTAGACTAATATGAATTTATAGTGAATTCTTTGGTGATAACATGTAATCTGCCCAGTTTTTGGGATTCCATTGTAAATTCAATATATCTTGTTTGAACCGCTGGTTTAGTGTGAATTTTAGATATGTTATGTATGAATGTGTCAAGAATGTTCCTGTAAAATTTGAGGATGATCTGATAAAGGTAGCAGCATGAAACATATAATTTAATGTGGTTGCAGCTAGTGTGTTTGATTAAATGCTTGAATGAAATTCATGTTGTTAAGCCATGGTTGCTTGTGTTGTGTGTAAAAACGATTTATAAAAAGGAAATGATTTCATGTTTTTCCGTTAGATGAAATATGCTTTCATGCTAACGGCGGGTAATGATCCCCGAGAGTTAAATGGGTAATGATCCCCATGGGAACTTGTGTTTCCGATCATCGATGGCGGCTGTCCGTGTCTGCAGAACGATAGGTGGTGTACGAACCAAGGTTTTCGTACTGTTAATGAAACGGGTAATGATCCCCGAGAGCAAATGGGTATGATCCCCATAGGAACTTTTGTTCCTGACCATCGATGGAGGCTGTCCGTGCCGATAAACGATAGGTGGGTGTACGAACCAAGGTTTTCGTACCGTGAACTCAAGATTTGTTGGTGAGATGTGTTGAAATATAGATTAAATTATTTATTGGAAATATAATTGATTTTATAAACTCATGAGTTGAAACTTAAATGGATGAATTGTGAATTGATGTGTTAAATCCCAAATGGGTGATTAGTGAACTCATGGTTTCGATGTGACGATATTATTACGTGAACAGATGTGTTGAATCATTGATGAATGACTTCTTGACAATTATTTTGGTGTTGTAAACTTATGGTTTGTTGTGACAATATAAATATTATTAGTGTTATGAACTCATGTCTTGAATCTGAATTTAGATGATTTGTTGGAAATATTATTGGCGCTGTGAATTCTAATTGGAATCTAAATAAGATAATTTATTAGAAACATTATTGGTAACGTGATTGTCGAATATAACAATGATTCGCCGAAGTCGTGATGTGATTCTTGGTATATGTTTTTGCTTGATAAAATGATTATGTTTGCGTATCTTTGGAGAATTGGGAATGCATTCTATTGAGCTGTCATCTCACCCCAATTGACATCCTTGCAGATTTATCCAGTGGCGCAATAAAGCTAGAAATGAGTAGCTTAGTGATTGAATTGTTTTATTGTATTGCTTGAAATGTAAATCTTAACAGAAATGTTGTTAAAGATGTTTAGTAAATTCATATGAATCCACTCATGTATATAAAGATTTAATTATGTTTAGTATAAAAATAAATTTTTAAGTCTCTTTCCGACCCGTAAAGCTTCGAGTTCGGATCTCCATACGGGTTTGACCCTGGCCCGGAACTCGGGTGTTACATGGGGCCTTAGCCTAAATTTTCCTTAGAACAACACCATTCAAGGACTTGGTTACGCATTGTCATTATAAATTGTGACTATAGATTAATACATACTAGTGGCACTTAAATGTGAATAGTCAATATAATTTTAGAAAAACAAAACACAGGCCAAGTTATACTCTCTCCGCTATGAAAAAGGGAGACTAAGATTTTTGCAATTTGGTCTATTTTGAGGTTAAAATGAAAAAGTAATAATTTTATTTTTTACAAATTGAGGTAGTATTAGGATTAATATTAAATCTTCTAAAGCAGGCAGGGTGCCGGGACACAAAAGTCCTGGGTCAAACAATTATACTCTAACTCCGCCTGCTTTGGTTTTTTCATTTTGCTTTTGTTAACTTGTATACCCGAATACATGTTAAGGTTTAATTAAGAATGATTTTATTTCTTTGGAAATTGTATTTTTTTGTCTTATTCTACTAGAAAATGGTTTTTCTTGCACTAAAAACAACAAATCTTGTTCCCAATGCAAAGAATTACTGTTTTCAATGCAATAAAACAAACAAATCATGTTTCCAATGCAAAAAAATTATCGTTTTAGTAAACCTTAACGTGTATAAGGGTATACAAGTTAACCCTTTTTCATTTGCGTCATATAAATTTACATCTACAAGACATTAATATTTCATTAAACCCAAGGCTGGGTTTTTCAAAATCTAGTGGCCCCACATGCATTCCCTGCTCTAAAGTATTGAAAGAAAACTTACTATTAGCAAATCCATAAATGAACAGATCGAGGAATGTTGCAATTGAATGGATGATATTGTTTGCTTTCAATTTTCTCCAACATCCTAAAATAATCTCTCGACCGAACATAGAGTTGTTTGCCACTTCAAAAGTGGATATTTTGGTGAAAACAACAATATAGAAATCGACCAACGGATAAGAACTCTGAATTCTTTTTCTTAGACTGGTGAAGCCATTGACAATCTGAACTCTTTGGTGAAAAATGCTAATAGTCTTTCATTAGAAACTAAGCACCCAACATGGTGAAAGCATTTATCATTTGAAGTTTGATTTTCCTCGAGCTTTAACTCATGAATAATACACCACCATACATCTCTTATGACAGGGACGGTATTATGGGGTGGCTTACCTAGGCTTAAGCCCACCCCTAAATTCATTAAAAGGTGTTTAGTGAATGCAATTTTTAATATTTGTGGAACTTAGTCCAGGTACAAATTTCAGTTAGCCCACTAGGAAGATATAATTCTCCATGAAATCAATTCAACGAAATTGAAATACGGTCCCACTAGAAAGATATAACCTTTAATATTACATATCAGTCGTTCAAAGACTAAAGTAGTTTTTTTTTTTAAAAAAAACATTGAAAAACTAAAATAAAGAACACGTATTCATACTGTTTCTTAAAATTATTAAGCTAACCAACTAAACACGTATTTATGCTGTTTGCTATATGTCGGTTAAAACATGAGCCATTTTTCTTTTTTTTATTACTCCTCATGTTTCACCATGCTACGAAAATTAAACAGTAAAGGGTGTGAAGAATAACATAACTTCCTAGATGTATCATTGCTGCATCGGTTCATTTTTGCTTTTCTTTCTCGGCAAATGTAAGTATATCGACAAATATTACATAGCGTGTTTTAAAGCAACATTCGAGAGAAAGACAAAAAGAGCCACGTACTTAAAAACCGTAACCACTTCCGAGCATTTTGCTTTGGAAACAACTCTCGAACTGATACCCGATATGTAGAAAAGAAAAAATAGCATGTCGCACCAGGTATTATAACTGCAGCCATCAATATTCATCATCTTATGAATCAATAAACCCTAACATCAGAACAACGGATCAAAAAACGTTAGAAACAAGAATTTCAGTTCAGATTCAAATCTAAATCGATCTAATTTGAATCGATTAAACCAACTGCAGATTACGAGAGGAAAAAGTCTGATGATAAACAAATAGGTATGATTTAATTTGAAGATGTTAGTTTTGAATTCTAACAATCAAAATATTCTCAAGTACAAATTGTATGAACATTGAAAGGAAGAAAAAAGAACAAAGCGATTAACTAAAGTTGTTATTTCTTTTTAGTTAATTTGATTTTTAAGTTTCAATTTATTTATTTTTTTGAATCAATTGATTTTTGTTAATTTGATTTGTTTTTTATTACGGATCCAATAAAAAAGAACAAAACGATATTTTCTTTTGAATCAAATGATTTTTCCTTTGAATACAGGTAATTTTTATGTATAAATTTAGGGTTTATTTACAAACTAAAATTCATTGTTGATAGATATTGTAGTTGATGTTCTAGTTCATGTTGATACAAGTACACTTGTATATTGGGTTATCAAGTTCATGTTGATGTTCTAGTTCATGTTTAAGATGACTTTTGTTATGTGATGACGTACAACATGTGTAAGTCACGTCTACACATCCAATTTGCATGTGTAACTTGTGTCTACACATCCAATTAGCTTATGTAACTTTCCTCTACACATCCAATTAGCATGTGTAACCTCCGTCTACACATCCAATTAGCATGTGTAACTCGAAGTTACACATTCATACAATTAGATGAATATGAGTTTCTCTTACAAAGTTGTATTGAAATGCCTTGATTTGTAGGTTATACTCATAAAACTGTGTTTGTAGTTAAATTATTCAGATATATATGCATGATATTGAGAGTAGGTATATATGATCTTGGATGGCACTAAAAGTATGTAACTGACATGATATTGACGTACCGGTTATGCTGGTGATTGTTATATGATAAGTTTTATATTAATTAGCTTGCATTTATGGTTATGACACTCTTCTTATAGGTGGTTATAGGAGTATTGATGGTGCCGGTGGTAGTGGTTGTAGAAGATCTAGTGAAAGTGAAATTGGAGTGAAATCAATTGTTGAAAGAGAATAACGAAGATTAACATTGAGTGATCCTCCTATAAAATTTGATTTAAGAGTAACGTTGTTTTTTTTTTTTTTTTTTTTTTGTACATTGAATATTATGCTTAAATTTGTATTTATTATTAATTATCTTGTGCAATCAAATGCAATTTTGTTCTAGATATTTGTTAATTATCTTTGTCTGCAACTATAATTTTGTTACTTTTTATGTGTTGATGTACAACATGTGCAACTTTCGTATACACATCCACTTAGCATGTGTAACTTGTATCTACACACCCAGTAAGCATGTGTAACTTGCATCTACACATCCAATTAGCATGTGTAACTCGCAATTACACATAGATATAGTTTCTTCCAGTTCTAAGTCTGTTTTTTCTTTCAATTAGCATGTACGACTTTCGTTTACACATCCAATTAGCATGTGTAACTTGCATTTACACATCCATATAGATTATGTACTTGATTCAGGAATTTTCCAAGTCTAAGTCTGTTTAATTAGCATGCGTAACTTACTGCTACACATCCAATCAGCAAGTGTGACCTTCATCTACACATCCATATAGCTTGTGTATTTTATTCAAGGTTTTTCCATCACTGAGTTTATTTTTTCCAATTAGCATATGTAACTTTCATCTACACATCCAATTAGCTTGTGTAACTTTCCTCTACACACCCAGTAAGCATGTGTAACTTCTGTCTACACATCCAATTAGCATGTGTATCTCGCAGTTACACATAAATATAGCTTGTTCCATTCTGAGTCTGTTTTTTCTTATTCATTACAACTCTCATTTTTAACCTGGCGAGATTGGGGTATACCCAAACTAATTGGGGTATACCCAATAAGACAAAATCAGGTCATTATGAAGTAAAACCAAGCCACCCCTTAACCTATATTTTTGTAAATGGCTAAAATGCCCCCACAATGATTAACTCTAATTTAACTAAAATGATTAGATTAGTTAAATTAGTTAGATTAGTTAGTTGATTTAGTTATAAGTTGAGTTTTAGAAATCATTTAGAGAGAGAATTAGTATGAATGAGTAGAGGAGATTTTGGGGGGGGAAAAGTTAGGGTTTTTGTGAAATTTGTGATATGAGTGAGATGAGTGATTCTAATCCTGATTTTGAAGTGGGGGAGTCTTCTAACTTTCCTCCTACATATGAGTACTTGTATGATGATCTACCAGACCATGATCGAATGGATTACATGCATGACCCTCACTTTTATTTTCCTCAAACTCATGATGGGTATGGAAGTGATGAATGTATTGAGCCAAGCGAAGAATCCAATGACCAAGAAGAAGAGAATGGAGCTGCAAGTAATCAGGTAGACAACCTACGTCGTGGAAGATTGTGATTTTTCCATGCAATGTATCGATTTTGGTTTTTTTTTTCGTTTGTTGCACACGGGGGTCGGCAAGGTCGACGCTTGTCGATCATGCCGACCATAAAAGCCGGCTTGGTTCTACTTTGAATAACGTCCGACTTTTCATGAGAAGTACCACGCCGGCAATGTAGAAAATTTGAACCTTGCGACTTTTATTTTTTGAAACAAGGAGCCCTTACTTGAAAATGCGTACGCCGGCATTGTAATGTTTTCATACCTTGCCGGCGTTTTTCATGTCGGCAATGTTTATATTCTATTACCTTTCGGTCTTTTCTAGCCGGCATTGTTTTATATGTCGACCATGCCGACCGTGGTAATACACATCAACTAAACTTTTGATGTTTTGTAGATTGTGGCATTGGTACCTATGGAGGATCAGCCTCAAGCTCGAGAAAATTAGGGGTCCGATACTTCCGAACATTATGCTAATGATTTGGAATGGAAGGAAAAAGACGACAGCGGTCAATTGGATTGTTGAGAAAGCCAAAGAGAAGATGTGCGTTCTAGTGAAAAACACCCAACAAAGAGATACGCGGTTTGAAATGGTATGCGAGTGTTATGGTTTGCCGGAGGAAAGTCACAAGAGGAAGGGTTATGTGTATGATAAGAAGACGACTAGGGTGTACAAGACGAAGTCAAAGAAGTGTGGATGCCCATTCAAGATTATTTTTGGGAGGAACAAAGATACTGACAACGTGTGGAGAATGAGTAGAGTTGATGTTGGTTGGCATAGCCATAAAGATCCGGACACTCTTGTTGGGCATTGTCAAGTTGCCAAGTTGAAACCGCACGAGTTCGAACAAGTAAGAACAAGTTGGGAATTAAACCAAGTAAGCTCCTAAGTAAGTTCAAGAGGGACGACCCGCATAACCTCTCTTCATTGTCTACAATTTATGCGGCCAAGGCAACTATTAAAAGAATTGAATGGGATGGAAGAAAGGTGATGGAAGAATCACAATGGTTAATACACAAATACAACTACACGGTGAGACACCATGAGTCATCGAAGGGGAAGGTGGTTCGTATTTTTCTTGCACATCCCGATATGATTCAATTGGCGCGTTGCTTTTACCAAGTTTTGTTCATGGATTGTACTTATAAGACGAATAGGTACAACATGCCTTTGTTGAACATTGTAGGACAAACCTCAGATAAGCAATCGTTCACGGTGGCATGGTGTTTTATGGATCGTGAGAAGGATGATAGTTATATTTGGGCATTGGAAACTTTGAAGCTTCTCTACCACGAAGACGAAACTCCGGGGGTTATAGTTAGTCACCGACAATGAGCAAGCAATAATGAACGCCGTGAGGATAGTCTTTCCCAATGCACAAAATTTCCTTTGCACTTGGCATATACAATGCAATCTTAGAAAGAATTGTAGAAGTCATATCCAAAAACCGAAATCAAAGAAAGGAACTAAACGTGAAAAAAGAGGAAGATGAACGTCTTAGCAAACTAACTAAAGAGGAGCGAGAGAAGGAGAAAAGAGAAAGAAGACGAAGAATGGAAAGAAGGTGAGATTAAGTTTGGGTTATTCATGAAAGCGTGGGATAAGGTGGTTTGGTCGATGAGTGTGGGAAGATATGAGTTAAACTTGAAGGATTTCGAGGATGATTGGGGGACTAATTACCCCAAAGTAGTGGAATATTGCAAGAAACAATGGTTGAGTCCACACAAAGAGAGGTTTGTGTATGCTTATACTTACGACTATAAACATTTCAAACTTGAATCCACAAGTATGGTAGAGCAAGCGCATGGGAGACTAAAAGGTCTACTTTTCACGAGTCAAAATGGGATTGTGACGGTGCAACATGCTATCCATGAATACACTAATAATGATATCAACAAGATAAAAAAACAATTCCAAGAAAGTAGCTTCCGGAAGTTGAGGGAGTTTAAGGAGGATAATTGGATGCTTGTTGGTATACATTGCAACGTATCGCATTGGGCAATACGTTTTATGATGAAACATCTCGCTTTGTTTAAAAAGTATAAAAAGTATGACGACCCGAGCACTCCTTGTAAGTGTAGGATAATGAAGGCTATCGGACTTCCATGTCGTCATATGCTTGGTAGGTATAAAACTCCCATTCCTCTTGATGATATCGATCCCTATTGGAAGCAATTATCTTTCAAAACCGGCTCCAAGAGAAGATCCGGTGAAGAGTTTGGCGACATGGAACTTGGGAGAATAATCCTCGAAAAATACCCCAAGTTGAATAGGTTGGACAAACAAACTATGAAGCACAAGTTGATGCCGATTGTTTACCCTTTTATGGAAGAACTTGAAGAACAGGAGAAACAAGATCCTAATGGTAGACCAACTACCAAAAAGACGAGGGCGGAAGAAAGAGAACAAATCAAAGAGTTTTTGAGTACAAATTGCGATCAAGATCAATCCGAAGGAGAACAAATCAAAGAGTTTTTAAGTAGAAATAGTGATCAATCCAAAAGGAAAACATTAAAGAGCATTTGAGTACAAAGTGCGATCCATCCGGACATGTTTATACCGAGGCGCAATACAAGGAGGAGCCGCTAAAAGAAAAGAGGTCGTCCAAGGAAGGATTCAACTACGCCAACGGTCTCTAACTTGAATACAAATGGAACTCTACCTCTTGAGAGCCAAGCAAGCCAAGGAGATGTGGCGAAGAAAAAAGTCGTCCAAAGAAGGTAGTACAACCGGTGTTGCAAAAGTATCGTACTCAACTCCCTCCAATTATTCAAGATTTCGTGATTGGTACCGACGATGTTAGAAAGATGGAAATTGTGGGTTTCACGTTATCTCGCAACAATTGGGACACCTAAGTGGAGCGGTTGAAGAGAATCTCACCCAATGCCAATACATTAGAAAGAATATGGCCGCTCGACTAGAACACGACAAGGAGTTCCATATCTCAATGATTCTAGAAGGTTCCATGGAGGAAAAAGAAGCAACTTTCAAAGGTTTGCTAACTAGTGTTAAAGGCCGGAGGGGAAACGCACCCGATCAAATGGGAGCATTGGTTGAGAATGCCGGAGTGTGGCCATCTATTGGCGGATACTTGGAATTGCGTGGTACATTTTTTTAGTGAGGGATTATCTATAGCATTTCAGACCGAAACATGCGGTTTGCGTGGAGCAACTCAAGCATAGAAGAATTGTCATGGCTTTGGTGGATAAAAATCATTTTATTGGTCTACAACTCAATAAGGAATGTCCATTACCTCCTCTATGTAGGTTTAGTTTGTGGGAGAAGTTCACAAACAACAAGAGCAAGGAATGGATGAAAATTTATGAGGACAACATGGCCCTTTGGAATGTTATAGATGAGTCTCGGGAATGTCCCATAGATTTGACTAAAGGAGGTTCAATAGGTTTGAATGAACTCCCTCAATAGATTTGAGTGAGGAGTGATTATGATTAGGGAATAAAGCGGCTTTTGTGTAGTGTACAATGGAGTACTAGACAAAACATTCGTACTTTTTGGAGTACTTTTGTAATCGCATGCGTGTTTTGTGTAATGTACTTTGGAGTGCTACGAATGAATGAAATGGATGTGTTTTTTGGGTGTATTCTCATTTGGTCGGCATCATATTCATTACCAAAACATACGGCTATCCCGAGAATTGCGTACGGTATTATTTCTTGATTTGCCGCAATGCATGATCGGGAAAAAATTTTTGATAGACGGCTTTGAAAAGTCCGGCTATCCCGAATTAGTCGGCACGGTATTATTTCTTGGCGGCAAGTCTGGAAAAAAGCTGCTGATATGGCCGGAGAAGTCTGCCGGCTATCCTGTGGTCGGCACGGTATTATTTCTTCAATTGCCCGGGCAATGCATGACAAGACATCACTGATATGGAAAAATTTGCTATCCCTGTGGTCGGATATGGTGACATGCAATGCATGTCAGAAAAGCTTGATATGACAAGCTGACAAGCCGGCTATCCCGGGTAGCCGATGTTTATGAAATTTACCATGCCGCCTAAGAACTCCCTTAAAAAATTGTTTTGGATGTTTTTTACTATTAAGCCGGCACGGTCCTGGTTTTGAGAGGTTGCCGGCTTTAGTTGCGCCGGTATTGTTATTTAGCAGAACCATGCCGGCTTAGAACTCCCTCACAAATTGTTCATGAATGTTATTTTCTATTAAGCCGGTAAGGTGTATTATAATATCCATGCCGAAAAGGAACAGCCGTCGGAAAGCTTTTAATATAGTATAATGCCGACTAAGTGGGAGCAAGCTTATAATTTAAGACAATGCCGACAATACATCGGATACAAACCTTAATTAAAGCATACAAACGTTAAAAACTTTACCCTAACACATTTGGGACATATATAGTATCTTTTTAAATTGGTACACAATTTCTTAGGAGAGGTAATTAGCTTAAATCTTACCGTATGCAACATGGATCTGTGCATGGTAGAAGGTTGATTTTAGCAACTTCATCTTCATACGAAGCTACACGCTCATCTATCCAATAGAAAAACCACAACAAGTGCATTTTGAAGCATACGGCTGATATACACCTCCTATTGCAGACTTTCATGAGAAATAAGAATCCCTTACAACCTTCAATAGTGCATTTGCTTCCTTCAAAGGACAATCCCTTGCAAAATGACCACTTAGTGTACAAAGACTACAAGTATTTGGTGGTGAAACTTCCATTCTTTATGCAAGGTTGAAGATGAAGTTGGGAATGCTTTTTATAATAAAAACATACCTAATATCTTGATTTTGAAATTTCTAGCCGTTGAGCATTCAATGGGTTGTACTTTGTACCTAAAAGGTGCAACTAACATTAGTCGGCAAGGTATATACTTCATACCATGCTTAGGCCTCAAGTACTTTGTCTAAAAGTGCATAAACAAAATAATAACTTCTAAAGCAACTAAAATGAAAATTCAAATAACTTCTAAGAGTTCAAAACATAATGAAAGAGTTCAAACCACAATCTAAGTTTCTAAACCAAGTGAAACATAATAAAGTTTAAGAATTTCATGGATCCTTCTTGTTGTTGTTATCTTCCTCCCCATCACTAGCTTTTTCACCTAAGCATCGACTTTTGCTTTTCCCTTCCCCTTATCCAGGCCTATGTAGTCACCATCCTCATTGTAATAGGGGTTCACTCCCGGAAAAGTCACATGCCCAGAAAAAAGTTCTTGGATCAACCTCCTCTTCTTCCTCCTCTCGATGATGTGCATTCTTCATAGTTGAGGGGATTGCTAGACTGTTCATAAACCTTAGAAATTCTTGGATTTTCCTTGCCCATCAAACATAACTTTCTAAACGGGCAATTCTCTTGATTTCATCTTTAGGTTCTTCTAAATTGGGATAAATTGTGTCCAAATATTCAAATAGCTCTTCGCATTGTTAACAAGACAAGGTAGTTCTTCTTTTGTTTCCTCGGGAACCTAAACAATGCACAAATAAGATATATGAAAACAAACAACACAACACTGTTGACCTTCTACCACAGCCAAGCAAGCTTAGATAAATAAAAACTTTGCCGACTACATTAAAGCCGGAATGTTGTTAACCAACTACCCCGCCGACTAATAAAAAAGGATTGGTACTATCTATGAAAGATCTTGAACTAATAAATTAGGAAATTAAGGTTTCGATGCCTAAAGTCGGCATGGTACAAGTCAAAAACAACATGAGGCCAAATATAACCCGGCATGGTTGGTTATTAGACCCTGCTTAGGCCACCCGGGTTATTGTCAAACAGGCGCCATGGCTGCGATGAAAAGTCGGCATGTTATTCATCCCGAGACCATGCCGGCTCTTTCAAAATACCAATGGCCGGCATGTTGTTTAAGTATCGACCTTGCTTAGGCCAACAAATACGAAAATCATAATTTTCGATTTCTAACCTAATCTAACAATCATATACAACAAAACAATAATGGGTTTGAGTTTATAAATCACTTACAATCTTCTTTTCGCCTTTAGAGGTTTCTTTTCAGCATCTTCAAGGATTTCATTCTTTGGGTTTACTCGTTCCAACCTTTCCCTTACCTTTTCCCTCCGATTTGGAGGTTTTCATGTTACCAGTTGAATCTCTCTTGCTCTTTGGATCGTTTAGAATCAACCATTTTTTTTGGGTAGAAAATCAAAATTCAAAATTTTGGTTGATTTTAAGTTTTTGGAATGAAAGAGAAGATGAGAGGGTTTAGAGAAGAAGAATGAAAAGAGAAGAGGAGAGGTTTTTGGTTAATCGGTTTTGGTTTTTAAGTTTAGAGTTTAGTTTTAGGTTGATTAGTGTAGGGGTATTTAAGTAAGTTTACCACGTTTTGGCCTCCCCTTAGTAAGGTCACATGTCCACTTAAAATTGGGTATACTCCAATTAGTTTGAGTATACCCCAATCTCGCGTGATTTCTTTTTGATCGATTAAACAGTTTTTTTTTTTTATTGATGATAAGGTTGGTATACTATAGCCTGACAGATGACCGCACCGCACCCATATGAAATGTAGGAAAATGATTAGTTGCATGTGGCCGCACCATCTTCGCCTACGACGAATGCAACATAGCATCACTACCGATCTGGACCTCTTTTGTTCGTAAAGTTGATTTCTTCCATGTGATGAAGGAAACAAAAACAAGATAAAGAGGAAAGAAAAAAACTAAATTCGAATTTGAACTCGAAATGCAACAATGACGCTCGCCTTAATCTCGAAATCACATGGGGAAATGGCCAACTGGATTATCCTCCATAAGTAATGATGGACAAAATGATAAAGAGAAAGCAGTTTTTTAGTTGAATAGGCCTTGGATTTAAAATTCTGGGTCAAAAAGACGAAGCAAAATATGGTTGTGGTTTAAATAACCAAGATTCCAAATATACTTTTTAAGTATCCAATTTTGGGTAATCTGCCCAAACAATTAGAGAAGTGTGATTATAACTGACCATCATGCCCTTAAATACCAGTATCTGCTGTTAAACGAGAGAAATAGAAGACGATAAAGTTTTGATTTTGAGATGTAGACCTCAATGTTTGATTTTGTATTTCTTTGATTTTAAGTTCCTTAGTTTAATTTCACTGGCAGTCATCCCCGGTACAGGAGCCTGGTCTGTTTTGATTTATGCTGGTTGGTTTTGTACCGATCGTAATTCAGATTCATGGTGATCACAACTTAACGATGCGGTGCTTCACGAGGAATAACAGAGTGGGGTGCAGCCGTTTGGTCGTGGCTGGAGATGGGATGCAAATTAACTGTCGAAGTGATCTATGTGTGGCCTCTTTACTTGATTTTCCCAATTGCAATTCGAAGTGAGTATGAGTTCGTCCAAACGATGTTTACTGTTTTTGTATAGAGAAACTAGGAAAATTAATTTCTAACTAGAACAAGTGAGTTAGAAGAACAAGTTTTTGGAGTCTCAGAAGGAATGGATGGCAAGGATGGATGGCTGTTTTATTGGATTTGAATAAATGGAAAAGGCTAAATTAGACACAAACCTTTAAGGCCCTTGTTCGAGCACCACCTGTTCGTAAAATGCCGCAACATAACTACATGGATATCTTGAGTTGATAGGCATCGCAGTTTTACATGAAAAACAGTTGATTCTTGATCATGATGGGCTTACAGGAAGTATCCCATCTAGTGATGTATGCTTTGAGGAATTACAAAAGAAAATGGGAAGCTGGTCCAAAACAGTGTAGATGAATCAAAGGATAATTTCTTTAAGAATTTTGGTGGTAAGTCGTTACTTGTCAATTTGTATGACAGATTCAATTAAAAAGGATTTGGCGAAAGATTAAGACCAAGGAAGCCGTGGAGATAATGTAATTGATACTCTCATCGGTTAGGTGGAGTTGATTGCTAGGATAAATTTAATTTTATTCACAAAAAAACCCAAGATGCACCTGGAGTGCATAATATATATGTTACACAAAAATATATTTTGGCATGGATTACACCCGAAAGGTATATAATATATACTCCCTCTAGTTCCAATTTACTTGATGTTTTAGGGTTTTTTGGCATGGTTTAAGTATTTTCCCCAAATCCTCCCTTTGATTTAGTGCTTATGGAATCGCAGATAAATGATTATTCCAAGGATTTGGATGGAATATTTTGTTTATCCCAAGAAATTACAAAAGAATCGTAATTTACATTAAATTTAGAAACTAAAAACTCTATTAATATGGGTAAGTTTGGAAAAAAATATTATTCTTCTCACAAAAAATAATTGTATATTTTTAAATAATTGTTCCTCTTATTTTCTTCTTAAATAATTGTTTTTGTTAGTGTTTTGATGGTGAATGTGATGGTAATAAATGGTGGAGTTATTGCTCGTGAATCATAAACTAGTTATTTTGGTTGTGCATGATATATTGCAAGTGATTTTTAGGATAAATATATATTTATCACTTAAATCTGCCAAGTTAATTCTGAGTGCATAACACATATTCTCAAAATAAATAGGTTTTTGCGGGTGCACCCAGTGCATAATGCATATATTTTTGGTTCTTTTTGGAAAAATGTATTTTTGATTGCACTGGGTGCATAATGCATATTCTTATGAAAATATAAATTTTAAGTTGCACAGGATGCATAATGCATATTTTTATAGGAAATAACTTTTTGGTAACTTGCACTGGGTGCATAATGTATCCTCGACATGGTTTAAAATAATAAAAAAATTCTTAGAATTTTATATCAACAATGGATCTTGTTTTGTAGAGATTTTCGAGCCCTTTCCAAAAATATAAATTTTATTAAAATCCGACATATATCTCGAAAGTTAGAACCTTTCTCGCGATTAATTTTAAATTGGAAAAAGAAAATAAATAGGAGAGAGAAAAGGCATATGATAAAGAATAAAGTTTCAAACAAAGGGTATATATGACTAAACTTTCTTGTGTCTTTTTCACCCAGACATATTTTACATGTCCATTCTTTCCAGCACTTTATTGTCTTTGGTCATATGACCCATTTTAAAAAGCAAAAGATGGTTGGAAGAAGAAGGTTGGGTGTAGGCGGGGGTTGGCACACCCTGCACTGGGTCCCCACTAGGGATGAAGGGGTCTCTTATTCCTTAGTGGCAGCTCATGTGGCACGTCGTGTTTTTTTGAATTTTTTTTTTTTTTTAGATAGACACATTCTTAATAAAAAACATGCATCGCCCGATTATTTTCTCCATTTTACAGATGTAGTGGTCATTTTAAATTTTCTTCTACTTCTTTCACACCAAATGATTAATCGATGAAGGCAAACATCGGCTACAGCTATGTTGAATGTGCTTAATAATATAGATAGACACATTCCAAAAACATGCATCGCCCGATTATATGATGGAGGGGAGTGGGGGGACTACACAAGAGAACTTTCTGGAGATAAAATCGGCGAATAACTCGGCGATTGAATCGGTCGACTGAGTTCAAATTTTTTTCTCCTTTAATGCTAAAATTTTCAATTTCTTCTTGTTAACTTGCATTAAATCTATTTTCTGACTTGTCTATTTCATGTCTTAATAGTTCTTTGTATTTAATTTGTCAGTGTTTTTTTAATCTAATTTTGAATTCTTCACTTTTATCGTCTCTTGTGTTTGTCTAGTCATGTCTAGCAGGTATTGCTAGGTGGCTTCCGATCTTTCAATCTGGTAAAGGTTTCCAGTTTAAAGGTTGTCTCCCACTCAAAGGTTATTTGTGAAGGTTTTCAAGATGATAAGGATGCAGGATATGGATAAAGATAATACTACGAGACAAAAAATTGCAGTGTATTTCAATACATGGCTTTGGTATAATAAACATCGATTGAATCATCAACTGAATATCAAGAGTAGAGGCAGTAGTTCTATGAACTACATAACACGTAGCAATGGGTTACTCTGTAAAACTCATTTAAATAGAGGAGATTCTGTAACTCAGTTATCCCAACTGTGGTTCCTAGGGGTGTTCATGTTCGGTTTTGGTTCGGTTTCAAGCCAAACCAAACCGAAAACCAATACTATCGGTTTCTAAAATTGAAACCAAACCAATCCATTAACCATTGGTTAGGTGTCCAAATGGTTCCAGTAGGTTTCGGTTTTCAGTGGTTTTTGGTTAACCAATAATTATGTCAAACCAAAACAAAAATTACACTAATTTGAGAAAAAAATAGTATTGGTTTACAAAAATTTGAGACAAAAAATAAATAAAAAGAATATCAAGAGTAGTTAAAGCTTACTCTAAATCTAGAGATCAAAAGAAGATTTAACTAATGACGGTGACATCTCTAATGAAAATTTAATTAATGATTTTTTTATCAATATTCGGTTAACCATTGGTTATTGGTTCGGTTTCTCTATCATACCAAAACCAAACCATTAATCTCGGTTTTCATCTTTTCTAAACCAAAACCAACCATTAACTAATGGTTGGTTAAGTTTCCCCTGTCGGTTTGGTTTGGTTCGGTTTCTCGATTAACCGGTAACCATGAACACCCCTAGTGGTTCCAATTTCTTCTCCTTCTCCTTATTTTATTTTATCTTAATATGTCAACTAGAAAGTCAATTGGAGAAGTCTCGATCTTATTAAAAAAATTAAAAACACAATATTAGAAGAGGATGATCAGATTAAAGAGAGTGATTACATATCCACATATTGATTACAAACCAACTATCCAAAATGGTCAGTTGTTTGATGGCCAAAATTTTCTGTGGAACATCCTTTGAGTAATCGATAAGGTTGAGCAAGAGGCAACGATGGCTTGGGTCATGGTCACTTCCAAATCGGGGAGACAAGCTACTAACATGTTCATTTTAGGTTTTATGATTGGAATAGCTACAAATACGATGCTGTGAGGAAGGTCCATGAAGTTTTTGATGGCTATCTAAGCGAGTTTTCGGGAATGAAACACTTCAGTGATTACTGATAAACTGGATTTTTCACACTCAGCAATTCTGGATCGATATCAAAAAGCTTCCGCCAGAGTTCCTCAATATTGAAGTGGAAAATCAAATTGCTAGCATCTGGGAAATCCACTTAAGGTAATACAGAGATGGTAATCCCTACTGATACCAATGCGTAAGTGTTTTAATTGAATTCCATGTTTCTAATCCCATGCTAAGAGGTATCATGACAAGAGAATACGGCCAAAATCACTCGGTGGATTCTATTTATTTTGGCGACAACCTAGGAAATTATGTCCTGCTTGTTTTATCATTGACCATAATGAATCAAAATGTTCAGATAAGGCAGATCATGTCCAAACCATTGCTAGCTTTATTCTCCTAAATATAAGCAGGGAGATAAATTCATCATTTCTCCTAAGAAGTCAAGGGAGAAAAAGAATGGAGAAAAGAAGTTTCAAATTAGGAGGATGGTTTTCATGTTTCTACTATATACTTAGTGTCGAAGAAGGAGGAGAAACTTCTACGGCTATAAGACCAAACAGAATAGAGAAGGTTCCATTGCAGGTGGCTCGCTAGTGTACAACTCCAAGAAGAGATGCAAGGAAAATGTTAATTTGGAGTTTGTTAATAGGGAATACCGGCGGTCATACTTCCGACTTGACCTCATTGCGTATGAACATCAAATGCATACTAGTTATTATCGGCCATATCCTCGGCATGGTGAGTGGGACAACTTTATAGGACTTCAAAATGGAACCTCTTATCCGGTCGAGAAAAGATCGGGTTTTTCTCAAACTTTTATTACTCTACAACTTTTTCAAAAGCTTCATTTTTGTTTGTTTTTCGTCTTTTTTGTATTATAAGGTTTCTAGTTATTTATATAGTTTTCAGTTTCAAAAATTTGTTCGGTTAGTTAACATGCGCATATTAGCTTGGAATGTTCGGGGCTTAGGTAATAAGCACACTAGAAACCTTATACGGGATTTCATACATCAATACATTACGACATCATTTTTTTTGTAAACGAACAACGAGATAAAAAAGCATCTATTTTGTTGCATGCTATGAATTATACCCATGTTTGGTGTCATTAAAAAAACTTAAAAGTGGGGACTTGTTTGTTCTTTGGAAAGATGGCTTTAAAATTGAACTCATGCATTTTACGGAGAATATGGTTAATTTTATTTTTCACGGTGGTCCTAGAAATCAGCAATGGGTTCTCACTTGTCCAGCTGAGTCCTTGTTATGCGAAGATAGAAATCGCGGTGGCGATTCTTGCGGTAAATGGGGTGTAATATGGATTTACCATGGATCATCATTGGTGATTTAAATGTTACTCTATCTTGTCATGATAGGAATTCATTTTCAACTCATAAATCTTTTACACATGCAATAATTCAAAACACTATTAACCAATGTGGTCTTCAAGAAATACCATTTTCTGCAACCCTTTCACTTGGTCTAATCACCGTAAATCAATTCATCTAGTTCAAACAAGATTAGATAGGGGTTTAGCTTCCAGTTCATGGTTTTCCTTATTGCGGATGCTCTCATCAATCACCTTGTTCCCATGAGTTCGGATCATGCACCTATCTTATTAAATACAAACCCTCATATCAAAACGTATATAAACCTTTTTTAGATTGTATGAGACATGGATAAAATATGAATCTTTTAGCCCCCGATTAAGAAAGAATGGATCACAACTCAGAGAGGTTCTCCGGATATGCAATTTTACACAAAGCTAAATAAAGTCAGGGCAAGGCATAAGGAAATGAAAAGGATCCACTTTGGAAATATTGATACTAGAATCAAGACACTCGGCAACAAATTACGGATAATTTGCAATCTCAGTCAGTCTCCACATATTATTAAAGCGCTTCAAGAACAACTCCAACATTGGTACGAGGTCAAAGCATATATTAAATTTCAAACAATCTAGAGATAAAGTTTTACATAGTCGGGATCGCAACACCAAGTTTTTTTCATAGTAAAGCTAATTTTAGAAGGGAGACGCAATCAAATCGATTCTATTAGAGATGATAAAGGACAATGGCATACTTCTCGACAAGATATTCAAAATCTTCTTACGCAACATTTTGGCTCATTACTACTTCTTGTAACCCAACTCAAGATTGATATTTTTAATTTGATTACTCTATGTATTAATCGGGAAGATAATGCGAGAGCTTACAAGCATTCAACTAGAGAGGAGATACATCGTCTTGTTTTTCAAATGAGAGCATGGGTGCTTTAGGACTGATGGGTTTCAAGTTGGATTCTACAGATATGTTGGGATGAATTCAAGATGGTAGTTGGTATAGTTCAAACATTTTTTTCAAGTTTGGTAATTTACTTCCACAACTAAATTTTACATATCAAGTTTTAATTCCCAAAAAAGTTATGCATGGAGACTCTTTGATTTTCGACCTATTAGTTTATGTAATATAGCCTATAAAGTTATTTCAAAGACATTAGCTAAAAGGTTGAAAAAATATTTTGTAGAATAGTCTCTCCATGGCAAGCAAACATATGTTCTGATAAAGGAATATTATTGATAGTACGATCATTGCACATGAAGTTATAAGCTTATATGAAAAGAACTAGAGATTCTCTGAGGCGGTGACAATTAAACTCGATATGGCTAAAGCATTTGATCGTATGGAAAGAAGTTTTATTAAAAATCATGTAATGTTTAGGCTTTGATGATAAATGGTGCCAATTAATTAATCGGTGCATTAATACTTCAACTATTTCTTTTTACTTAATGGTCTCCTACTTCTTCTTTTGTTCCTATAAGAGGTCTTCGTCGGGGATGCTTTATCACCGTATCTTTTATTTTTGTGCATGGAAGCTTTCGGTCGAATGTTGCGGCCTGTTTGAATCATCAGGTTTGATAGCTTCTCTTAAGCCATTTATGTATGGTCCAAGTATTTCTCACCTTTTTTTGCCGATGACGCATTTTATTTACTTTCTACAAAGAACTCGTGTCTGCCTTAATGCATATTATTCATAAATTTTGTGTTGTGTCGGGGCAAATGGTTAGTCTTAATAAATCCAGTGTTCATTTTAGTAAATATCTAAATAATCAAGTCAAGCAAGAAATTCTTAATTTGGTCAAATGCAAACTATGCCTCCGCATGAGTCTTATACGGGAATTCCTCTTTTTGTTGGAAGAAATAAGAATGCTTGCTTTAAGGAGACATTGGACAAAATGGAGTACATGCTCTTAATCTTGGCAAGGGAAACTTGTTAACCAAGCTGGTAGGAGTAAAAAATAAAGTTATTGGTACTTGATCGGTTGTCACCGAGAGGCAAAATAATTTCACTTTCTCACTCTACTAAATATAAATGAAGCACGTGATAAGAAAGAGTTCGTTCCTGAGAGGCTTTTGTTGTTATAGAATTTCAGTTTCTTAGTAACCAAGGGGATTTTTGTTTTATCTAAGCAATAAAATAGAGCAAAGCAAAATAAAATAATTTGAATAATCAATAACGAGAAGATATTGGTCATGGGATAGTATCATTCACAAACATGTATTTTCATCAATGACTAGAATTGGTATTTTAATCTCTCATTTTACTAAAGTCCTAGGATACCTTGATCGCAGAATATCCCGCTAATTACCTGATTTCATCACAATCACATTAAAAGATGTATATGTGAATTCTTCTAGAAAGCAACCTAACGTGTAAAAGCACAATCAAGTTTAACTCCCTAAAAGCAATAAGTTCTATGGAATAAGACTAATCAAGGCAATCAAACGTGTAAAAGCACTAATTCGATTTAACCAAGGTTATGATTCATTTGTGACTAGTAGGATATATCACTACAAGCACTACCCACAATTATGCTACTTAGAATCGGGGATAAACAATTTTTCGTATTGAAAACCCTAATATAGCTTTAGAAAATGAATGCAAATCGGATTGATTCGAACTCAACCAAACAAACAATCAAATCATATGACAATATTAACAATGAATCATAAACAATAAATTATTGAGACAAAACTAATTCATTGAATCATATATCATGTTGTAGAAATCCACTTTATCCCATAACCAATAATAGTTGTTTAGCTACTCATATTAATGGAGTTCATCATAATCATTTTCATAAAATAAAGAAATGAAAAATATACGAAAGCAAACCCTAGTAAAATCGCCGCTCTCCAAAACTCCAAGTAGAAAAATACGTGATCCCGTTCTAGAAAAACTTTCTCTTTTGTAGCTTTTCTCCTTTCCAAACTAAGTCTTCAAAGCCCAAAGTCCAAGTGGTCCAACAAGCCCATGTGCGTGAGAAACCCATGTAGAAATCTTGCCAAAAATATGTCGTCCGGAAAAATGGTATTATAGCCCAGGAGAAGCCACTTAGGAAGTAGCTCGAGTGGACCGGCAAAGTTAACAGATCAATCATACAGTCTTTCTCAGTGTTAAGAGTCTTTGGTGTCAGAGTAGTCGTGAGTGGTCGAGTCAGGCGGGTGGAGTGAGTCGGGGGCCAGTGGGATTTGCTTAAGCTTTGTTGTATAATCAAGTTCAGCCATGATGGCCCTGTGTTGCACCATCTACTTGTAATATCTTGCCTCAGAACCTTCATCTCAATTGCGGTTGCAATACCCACACACCACCACATTCTCTTGAACTTGCAATTACCCATACTCCTCTAACATCAACGAAACTGCTGACTTCATTCATTACTTCAATTTCAATTTCACCACCGATTGCATACTAAAACAGCACCAACCCCTTCGACTATGCATTTCGATCACTATCAACATTCCATATTCTTTCCATGCTTTACCTCATTCTTTGCCTCAATGCCACAATCACGCACTGACACAACACAAACACCATCGGCAGACTCTAGAAATATCCCTCTCAAGATACCGCACCAGAATCAAATGCATCCTTTCTCATATTGATTCCAAGCGTAATAACTCTTGATAACATCACACCCATAAACTGTGATTTGTATCCTCTCTGATTGTGCACCATTCTCCATTAGAGTCACATCTCCAAATACCACCACCTAAAAGGCCGCCGTGCGGGCTGCGATATCATCTTCTCGGCCATCTCCCGCAATTCACACACCACACCGAACCTAGGCATCCATCTAAATAGCATCACTACGAGATTCTGCCATCTGAGACCATCCCACCCATTTACCACCACTACATGAACCAGTTCCATTGCTTCCAACCGGCTGCACCGGCGATTCATACCCATTTGTAACTTTCACATCTGCACAAATGCAACTGTGCATCACTTGCAACTCAGCTTTGCAACTTCAATACATGATTCTTCATCTGAAACCCAAACCCTAACATACATCTAGGCATTTCAATAGCATCTCAGTCCCATGGTAATCACCAAAACCACCAGTTACCACCTGCAATTCACTCTTATTGTTCTTATGTTCTTGCCATCTGAGCAGCATCAGTTCCATCCCAGTCCAGATTCTGCAACTCAGTACCAACAACCATAACACTGCAGCTGCAATACCATCTGAAACTGCAGCCATTCTTGACCTGTGAATCCTAACACATTTATCTAAAGTAGGTTTTCATTTCAGCTCCGCCATATTCTACTAGATGTTGTCATTGCAGATAACAACCAGCTTCTTCTCTCTCAGTACACATCCACCAACTTGAGTTTCAATTCCTAAACATACATCTAATAGTTACAGCTTCAGCACACAACACAACTTAACTCAACACCAGCCTTGGACCATCATCTCTGTGTTGTTCACAGTTCAAACAGCTCAAACCCCATCGACTACTTTGTTGTATCTGCCACCGCATCCGTTCTTCCCTGAAACTCAGATCAGAATCTAACCCCGTAAATCTCAACATCACAATCTGCTGTGACGGTGGCTACATAATTTTTGCCAACTTCAAATCTAGATCAACCCAAACTCAGAATTCAGCTTTTAATCTCAATCCCTAACTCCTAATAGATTTGTTTTTCTATGTGCAGCTATGAATCAACAGTAGTCACCACTTTCCCTTCTTGAACAACAACCACTTCAATCTCCCCTGAATTTCATCAGTAACATAACTATTTCCATCAAACCCAAAGTATTAATTCAAACCCTAACTTCAAATCTCAGATACAACCACCATCCCTTTAATTTCTTCATCGAACCCTAGTCTTCAACAGCAACAGCTCTATTCTTCTCTCGATCATCATCACAATTTCCTTCCCCTGAATTTCTTCTCTCTAATTTCTTACAGCAGCCGCAGTGGCTAACTCTTTGCTCTGAAATTTTGACGGACTGTAATGATGATTTGATCTGGCTTAGGGGATGTAATGAACGGAATTACTATAGGCGCCAACAATTTGAAGGGCCACCTAAGCAATTACAAATTCCACAACTCCGATACACTTAAAATGCTCGCAGCTTCTTCGTATGATGTCGAATGATCTCATTCTTTCGCACAGCTCCGTCTTTTCGTTCTCTTCAAGATGATGAATAGAAATTTGAGCGAGTTTCACTTCCTTTTGCTCAAATGACTCCAAAACACCTAATAAACTCAAACTCACACATAAGATACATAATTCACAAGAAAAATAGCAAAGAAAGCATAAACTATAAATAATAATTATGGTGTTTATCACACCTATCAAATTCCCCCACACTTAGGCTTTGCTAGTCCTCGAGCAAATCAAACAAAACAAAACAATTCTAAAATACATACAACTCCGTGTCGTCGAGGCTACGGTCACACTTAGCACGTATAACAAGCCTTTAAACCCCTAGGTGTCCCTAGTGGACGAGTTATAGTCTCGTGAGGATTTACTAGAGATATACCCACAAAACCTACTTTTCCAACTTACTAGTTCTCCGAAATGATAGTATCCAATGCGCTAAGAAGACATAGAAATTCTGCACACTAGTCATAAGAAGTTAGACACATAAATAAACACAATCTCATCCTTAAAAGTTGAGAGAGAAATAACCATACCTTATCGAAAGAAATTCGGGTTCGAAGTGATCAAAAGTCTTGACTCTGCCTCACAAGAAAGGGTTTTATGAAGTTGCTCTCAATAATAAATAGCTTTTTATGGGTCACACATGTGTCAGTACGAATGAAGAGAATCCTGCGACACGTTAAATATTAGGAAGGCCAAGCCCTCCGAATTGTTTTGAAAACCCACATCTTTTATTCATTTTGAAAACCCTTTTTTTTTCTGACGATCTCTAAGAAAGGAAATCAACCACTTAACGAAGGTGGGAATATGCTTACTTACCTCGTTATCCGTTTGGCGTCACGCTAGCACCACTCTCACGACATCCATAGAAACGTCTTCGATCTTCAATCTTTGTCTTCATCTTCGGTCTTCGGTATTCAACCGATGCGATAACTCTTGAACTTCGTAGAATCTTGACAATGTAATTCTTTCCTTTAATTCCTTGTTGCTTGAAACTTCATTATGGATATTCCTTCTTTCCATTGGCTTTATTGAAAGAACAAAACTAAAAACAAACCAAAATATGATACAACACATTTTTCTTGTCTCTTTTTTTTTTTTTTTTTTTTTTTGACAAGGGACCTAGCATAATGATGA